>PVKS010011322.1:0-57030 GCA_004027875.1 Aplodontia rufa
GCTGGTATTTTGGGAGAAAAGGATCCATTTTCCAAAGTTCTAGAATAAATGAAGGAATACCTTGAGATGAAATAAAGTTCAGAGAGGTAGAAACATCTAGCCGAAAGTGGCAAGACTGAACAAGACTGAACTATCCATCGAGCAGAGAAGCCTGGATTGTTTCAAAATTATAGTAAGATATTTTAAAATGATGGCTCATTGTGGGTCAATGGCAGATTGGATCTGTACTTGAAACAGGCTCATGAGCGCAAGAGGGTCCGCCGGAAAACCTGAGCACTTCTGTTTTATCACTTTTCTTACCATCAATCTGATCCTCCTTTCCCAGCCACTGGGAGAAAAAAAAAGCAGGTTGAGGGATCACAGAAAGAGTGTCCAGAACTGGATAATAAAGCCTTTGTGGAGCAATCAGAGGTTTTAACCCTAAAATAAAAGGGAAAAAGACCAGCACAGGAAATATTTCATGTATTAAATGTAGTGAAAAATCAACAATGACCGTCCTCCAATGAAAACAGAATAGAAAATGACAGGCTCCAAATGCCCAGAGGGCTCCACCTGTGGAGCGACAAGCTGCGGGTTCAACGCCATAGAGCTCATACAGGGAAGCGCTTGTAAGGCGCATTAGGCTTTGGAGAGCTTTAAAGGGATATATTTCCTTCTCTCTCTGACCTGGTTCATTTTTCCCGTCTCAGACAGTGAAGATGGTTGGCTGTTTTTCTGTCTTTCCTGTCTTTAAGATGTTCCTGTCCCTGTGAGTTAGTAATGGAATTAGAAGTGTGACCAGATGGAATCGCTGCTGATCTTCCTTAAAGCAGCCTTGCTTAAGTCTATCTTTATGAATTGGGGTTATGATAGAAGAAAACAAACGGTCATTCTGACTTTATCACTTGAGCATAGAATGATTACGAAGTTGGTTAAGGTCTCTTGTTTCCTCTTCATGTATACATTGTTATCTAAATAATAGCCAATAATTAAACAACTCTCTAACACATTTTAGCTATTTACAAAGCAGATAGAATAAACATTCCTTCCCTGCTTCTCAGAAAGCAGATCTTCTGGGCTTACATTTCTTTTAATTCTTGCCAAGTTCTTTAGGATTCATGGTTGAGAGGGAATTATACAAATGATCCTTTGGGCCAGTATCATAATGTCCTAGAAGCCAATAATAGCGACACTAGGAGACTTCTGATAGGGATACTGTAGCAGCACACATCTAAACCTAAGTATGTGTTAGATGTGTTAAAATCCAGAGCAAAATTGAAAATTAGCTTAAGTTGGAGCTGTCTTCCAGGCTTGCTGGCTGCCAAATTCCAACCCCCTTGAGATTTGTTTGTGAATTTCACCGCCAGTTTTGTGCAATATCTGCTCCAGCCGAAAAATCCAGGCACATCTTTAGGCTTGTCCAGAGTCCCATTTGGTTCAGGGCTTGACTTTAGAGTCTCCAGCTGGCATCTCTGAAAATCAGACTCCCCATGTTAATTAGGACTAGGATTGCACTTTGAAAACTAAAACCATTGTGTTTTTTTTCTCTCTGATTTTTAAAAATGTAAAACATTAAAAGCACAACCATGCAAATTATAAAACCTCATTTAGATTAACAACATCCATGAGAGTTTATGCTTGTCTAAAACCCTCCTGGAGCCCTCTCTGTCAGGCTGCCTTGTGCTTCTTCTGTCCTCTGGGCCTCCTGGGTGGGCCACTTCCTCCCAGCTCCTTCCTTCTGCCACATTCCCTCTCCCTTTTCCTCCTCTCTCCCCACCATTTTTCAGATACACTCTAATTTTGCCTTTCTCCTTCTTCTTCTTCTATTTGTTTTTCTTTCTGCTTTCCACTGCCCTTCCATATCTAGCCCAGGCTTGCAGATAATTTAAACATTACTCGCCTGCAAAACTGGCATTACAGAATCGCTGCCTCTGTCAGGCCCCTCTAGCTGCCTCCCAGTGGCTATGCTGGGGCTGTACGCTGAGTTTCACCTATGAATAATGTTACGTGCTCTGCTTTCCAGAGCAACTGTGCCCCACAAAACCTCTGTGTTTCCATATGTGTTTTAAATACATTCCAAGCACAACACCGAAGCAGTCATTGAGACTGCTCACAAATCCTATAGGGTATTAATTATTTTACCTTTTACTATCATGATAATTGATACAACTCCTTAGTAAACAGTGATATAGGCAAGCTCTTTGGGAAATTCATGTACATTGCATTTCTAGTTCAAATTATTAAAATAAATGTTCGTTTAAGTGAAATAACTTTATTAAATTCTTGTCTATTACAATGATTATATACTAGCAAAACTTTCTACTTTTTACACCTTATTTTCTCAGTAGTAAATTCTATGTATGTCTAGCTATATACGTACCTATATGTGTGTGTGTGTGTGTGTGTGTGTCTGTCTGTTCTTTTGACTAACCCAATAAGTGACAACAGAGAAAAGGATACTGTTGCTAAAGTGATTACAAATATTTACAAATTGAAGCCAACAGTATTTGTAGTAGAAAAAATATGTTCATATCAAATCCTACCCAGTAGGTTTAAATCTCAGCTCCACCCTCCTTAGGTATATTTATTTGTAATATTTCTTGAACTTACTTTTTAATGTTTTGAACTTAGTTTTAAATCTATAAAAGTATTCTATGTATGCTGGATTTGAAAAGCCAGGTAGCACCCCTGGATTTATTTGGAAGGTCAGAGTGCCTGTTCCTCACTCCCTACCTCTATCTCCCTCCCAGAGACCACCCTCTCACGTCTCTTTCACTTCTTCTGTTTCGTTTTATTTCTTCTAGAATTTGCATGTGCATGCTATACATATATATTATATATGTGCAGATATATGTTTATATACATTATAAAGCCCTTTTACTGCTAATTTTGATTTTTTGATTTAGTACATTATCCACTGACTTCCTCACGTAAAAGGTGAGGTTTTGATTCCTTCATGCTCACACATGCGCGCGCACACACACACACACACACACACACACACACAGCTGCACCCCTGCCCTTGTTGGTACCTGATGTTTCTAATTCCGAGCTTTCTGGAGTTCTGTGGCATTCCAGCCACGCAGATCCTGCTTTCTTTGATCTGCTGAGTCAGCTGTTACTCGTCCATTCATTTTCCCATTTCTTAAAAGTTGGACTGTCCATATTCTGTCACTGTGTCTCTTGGGGGTTCATGCCTTCTTTACTGCTTTACCATCATTTTAGTGGAACCCCTGGTGGAAGCAGAGAAAAGAAGGCAGCCGTGTGTGGTTGGAGCAAGCAGGGGTGCGCATGGAACCTACATATGGGGGACATTCCATGGCAGTCACACTCACAGGGCCCTGCAGGGTATGACAGTTCCTTTGGTAGGAGATGAAGCAAAAGCGCAGAGACCGAGAGAATGGTGTGAGCACAGGACGCTGGGGCCTGAAAGCACATAGGGTGTTCAGAGAACCCTGGAGGGTAGGGCACGAGCAGCCCCAGGTGGAGCAGGAGGGACAGGGACGAGGCTGGCATCGCAGAGCCTCACGCGTTTTCCCACCAGGACATGAAAATATCAGATGTGATACTTTGTTGGAGATCAGGCCATTGGAGAAATGATAGGAGGAACCCAGAATGGTTAAGTGATACTGAACGTAGCTGAAGGGATCCATGGCGAGGGCCAGTATCGCAGGCACCCGCAGTGCAGATACACGTCATCTCACTCTGTGGTCCATGGGTGCTTGATGCCATTAACCCCTGCAAAGAAAAGGAGGCAGGCTGGTAGGAGAAGGGGACGGTCCTGGCTTTAGATTCAGCGACTTCAGTAGAACTGGAGAGAAAAGCCTGGCTCAACTGGGACTTGCCTTGAGACATGGGGGACGTATAGTGGCAATCCAGGGCGGCCGAGCGGGCGGTGGATGGGGAGCAGCAGGAGCTGAAGGCAGTATTGGGAATGACAGAGGAAGGGAAGCTGGTTGAGGAGACAGAGAACAAATCATTAGCAAGGTAGAAGAAAATACAGGAGTGGCCTTAGGAAAGCCGTGGAAGACGAGAGGCTTCAGGGAACAGAGGCAGGAAGCCGCTCAGCGCTGCACTGTGGACACCCAAGTTGAGTACTGGGGAAAAGCAGCAAGGCATGGGGTGGGGGCTCCCGTGAAGCTCCTGACAGTGGCGTCAGCGCAATGCAGAGACGAAGCAACTTGACAAATAGAAAGAAAGAGGACGCAGCAAGTCAAGGTATTATTCCCAAAAGTCGGGCAGCTCCAGGAGGTGGCTTGACTGGAAAGCTGTCCGTGGAGAGACTTCTGAGGGGAGAGACCGGACTGTGTGCAGTGGCTGTGGGTGGCAGTCTGGTGGAGGGGATGGAGACCCTAGATGAAGGGGACAGAAGGAGTAACAATGGTTACAGGCAAAATCTGTAGGCTTGTAGATGGCATTCGGGGATTCAAGATCATTCACATACAATGACTTCGTTTCTCGGTGTGGACTTTGCCATTTCTGTTGACAGCAACTTCTTCTTTCCCATTGCTCAGGATGCCAACTTAATTCCTCTCTTTCCCTTACCCTCTGGGTCCAATTTGTTAAGAGATCCCTTCCTCATTGGCTGTCCCTTCATGATAGATCCACAAGCCAACCACCTTGCACCACGAGCTTTGCTGCCCGGTTGCTGTGAACTGGATGGGCGGCTTCCTGGATCACTGTGACAGATCCCTGGCTGTTCTCACCACTGCCCCTGCCCCCTACAGACCCTTCTCAACACACAAGTTAAATCATAGCTTTGCTAAAGTCCCCAACAGTTCCACTTTCACCCAAGCAAAAGCCAAAGTCCTTACACTGGCTTACATTACCCCCCAAATGTCCCTTTTCTGACTGTTCAATGGAGAATTGCAGCTGTCCTCCATCCCTCACCCTCTTTCATCCCCTAGCACAGAGCCTGCCTGTCTCCCTTACTCTGCAACCATTTCCCAGTAGGATTATTACTATCTAACTACTGTGCAATTGTTTGTTATAGTTAACGTCCATTCTCCCCACTGGGGTGTAAGCTCTGTAGGGAAGGAATGCTGGTTTATTTTATTCACTGTTACAACTCAAATCCTTACTACTATGACTTCACAAGAATTGCATTATAGATGTCCAGTGCAGGGATGACGCAGGAAGTTCAAAGTGTCCTCGGGTTGAAGAGGAATCAGCGGTGGGCTGGGGAAGTAGCCTCACTACTGTGGGGACAGGAATGTTTGCCAACATGTGAAGAGTAAGATAACCCAAAGACCACGAGGCCCCTGAGCGCATGGCTCCTTTAAGAGTCTTTTTGATTGAATGCTTTTTTTTTTTTTCTTTTCTTAAGCTTACTGCTAGCATCTCCCTGTTTTAGGAGTTTGGGGGCAGAGTGGAAGGAGTTTGGATTCCCAGGGTCCCTTCAGCTCTTTGAAAGCTATTTGTACACTGGAAAAAGAAGACTGAGGTGCACACACTGCCTTTCTTCTCCTTACTCATGTGGCCTCAATCCAAGTCACTTAACTCCTGTAGGAAAAGAGTGTCTCCCTAGGTTGACCTATAAAGTATTTTTCCCTTGAGTCTGAAATGAAGCAATGTTTGCAAAAGCAACTGCAGACAGTGATGCCGCGCACACGTGTGGGACACCATGGTTACCATGGAGCCCACGTGCAATGCCTTCTGAAGCAAGCCCAGGCTGCACCTGGGCACACTGCAGGTGGCTGTCCCATGTTCTGCCCCCCTGCAGTCCCCACAGAGGAAGCTGAGGCTCTGCTAGGAGGTGCACACGTTAAAGTGCGGCAGGGACAGGGGGCAGAGACAGCTCTGCTCACCTCCTTTCAGCGCAGCCTGATTCCCTCCAGCCTGCAGCTCCAAGGGTAGTTTTGGGGTCTCCTTGGCTCTCCCTTTCCGATCTGGGCGTCAGAGCCTTGAGGAAGGAGGTTAAGTCCCGCTCCCATCTGAGGCCTGCTGGCAGCATCCCAGCACCAGCCTGACCCAGGCAGCCTTCCTTCAAAGCTTCTCCTAACAGGTGCCATGCTCTGAAGAGCAGCTGCGCTCTCCACCATCCTTTAACTCTAGTCACTGAGCAGAGCAGCTGGAAGACAGAGATGAGTCCTCAAAGCTTCAACCAAGCCAAACTGAACCAAACACAACCAAAGAACCATAGACCTATTTTATTTTATTTTATTTCTTCAAAGAAGGAGGGACAGTGAGGGAGGAGAGAAAGAGAATCAGTTTTACTTAGTTTGTCATGTGGCTTTTGTTGTTCAACACTTCATTGTGTACGTGGTGCTGGGGTTCGAACCTGTGTCCTCCCGCATGCCAGGCAAGCACTGTCACTGCCAAGCCACCACTCCAGCCCTGATGGAACTATTTTAAAAGCAGACTTATTACCTCTTACTTATCTCAGTGTCCCTGGCCCAGTGACCCTAAGACCTGATCTTCCCAGGAGAAGTTCTCTGTAGCCTCCCTAGCCTTATACATGGCTTTCTTCCTTATTTAAGATCAGCCATGAAAACTTAGCAAGAGAATGACTCAAGTGGGTCAGGAGGCCCTTGTGGCTTCTCTCGGGCTTGTTTTCCACTGCTGTTCTAGCCTGCATGATACTCTGCAAGAATAAGTTGGCTGGAGATCTAAGGCACGGTGAGAGGCCACCACCCAGGCAGCATTCCAGACGGGGAGCCTAGAGCAAGAGCGGGCTTCCTGAAGCATAGAGCCTGGGTGCTTACTTCCATGTGAGCACACATACACACATATGCACTCATGTGCACAGACATACACACACATACACGTGCACGCTCCTGCGCACACATACATGCAGAGCAGCACACGCTGGAATCCACATCGACAACAGGCTTCACTGTCCGCTGTGCCAGCCACAGATCGTGCATGGTATTTTCCTCTTTCCAGCCCATGGCAACTGTGTTTTTCCTTTCTTCTCTCCTTCTTGCCCCTTGTTTCCCGCTCCCTACATTAACTAATGTACAAACTCTCCTGATTAGTACTGTGCTAGACTCCTATTTTGGTTGTTGTCTTGTTATTGCAAACACAGATACTTTCAATTCTGGGGGTTATGGGAAGAGAAAAAGAGAGGGAATAAAAAAGAAACCACAACCCCCAAAGAAAACATGTTCTGATCCAGGAATGTACAATATTGTCTGCGTGGGGAACGTCTTTCCACCTCTCCGAGTTTAGCTACAGAAACCAGGTCTTCAAATTCCAGCACACAAGAATATGTGTCCAACTTTCTTTTTTTTATTTTTAAGTCGGGCTCATACCATTTCTCAATCTCAAAGTTTGCCATTCACCCCAGTGACTAAGATTTGCAGGCATGTCACAGACTCCTTCCCAATGTATACCACAATAACAAAACTATGGTCGCTTCTGCAGGGCCCTTCATTCATTTCTTCTCTTAAAATAATATTTTCTAAGTGCCCAATGTGGGTTGAGATTGCAAAAACTGAATAAGGAGCTCCCAGCACAGTGCATACAGCAGACACCAAAAAACAATTTGCTCTCCAAGGAGCCAGAACGCAAAGATAGCGCCAAGTCATGTGGAGTCACAGAGAATAAAGCAAATAACTTACCCCAACCACCAGGTGAAGGTATCCTAGAGGGTGACCATTGGACGTAGGCTCGAAGGAGAAAAAGGAGTGTGTGGAAAGTCAACGATATGAACAGCAATGAAGCAGTCATTGAGTTTTTCTGCAATAATTCTGCATAATGAATCCTTCACAAATATCAATGTCTTAACAGCAAAACTTATTTGCCGTTCATGCACCTGCAGGTTGGCTAAGGTGACTCTGCATTAGGATGTCGGCTGCACTCAGGGACCCAGGCACTGAGGTTGCGGGGTCTGCAGCTGCCCGTGTGAGCATGCCTGGGCACAAAAGGGAGAGCTAAGGTACTCCAGTGCATTTCCAACTTCTTGCTGAGTGTAGCCTCTGCCACATACACTCATGTTCTGTCAGTGAAGGCAAACCACATGCTAAGTCCACAGACAGTGGAACACGGAGGGGGATTCTACTCTCATAGTGAAGTCACGGCAAAGAAGAGAGCACCCAAAGATCTATGGATCAATACCCATCAGCCCTTCTAGTTGCAAATTCAAATTCCCTCCACCTTACCCCAAGACACTGCAAAAGTCTTATTATCCTTTTGTAGCATCGGGTTTGGAGTCTGGACTCTCCTGATTCATATCAGATTGTAACCAAGCTTCTCTTCATTTTGAGCCCCACACAGTAAAATAACAAACTCTCTGTCTCCCACTCGTTCCATGTACAAGTGGAGCAGAAACAAGACAACTCCAATAAACATTCCCATTCAAGGAGAATAATGAGAGGCACATAAAAGTCACTGATCCACAGCAATTCTGAAATCCCTTTGAGCAAAAGTTGCAAAAACCTCTGCTGTGTGGGAAGGGACTGCTTTTTGTGTGGGAAATTTCAAGGACTCCCTGGGTGTAGCTTCCAATGAATCGTTCATCGTGGCCCTCAACTCTTGTCTTGGAAGTCCCTCCTGTCCTGTCATCTTCTTTGGTCACATAAAGGGAGCCCTAGGGAATGTTCCTTGTTGGGAAACTGAGTAGCTCCCTCCATCTGCTCTCTCCTGGTAGAAGATCATGAGTCCAAAGTTCTTTTTCTATTCTCTACAAGTTAAGTCTCCTTTAATCTAAGCTAATGGTACTTTTGGCAACTCAACTCTCACAAGCTTTGTGGGTTTGTATATATCTAACTCTACTCAAATTCGTATGCCAAGAGCTGTACACACAAGTCTCTCCGAGACTTGCCTTTCTACAGGTTTAATGACAGCTCTTCTGAATTTGCACAGCTTCCCTTGGACAGAGATCTTGGTCTCTTGTCCAGAACTCATTTTCCTAGCTTCATGGATCTCCTAGGTGCCTAGGTGGCACCATAACCCAGTTGAAGTTCCTAACAAATGGGGTTTCTGGTCCACCTTGATTTGCTTCTTTGTCTGAGGTTGTCTTAACTGTAGTCGTAGAAAGTCTTTCTATCGTAAGGCATTGCATTTGGACTTCCATATCCACAGGTTTCACTCAGTGGATTTGACTGCTTGAAATATTTGGGGAAATGATTGCATCTGCAGTGAACATATCTGGGCCTTTTCTTTTCATGATTTCTAAAAAATACAGTGTTGCAGCCATTCATGTAGCATTTGCATTGTGCTATGCATTACAAATCCAGAGAGAATTCAGACTCTACAGGAGGGTGCGCAGGTTATATGCACACATATAAAGGATTTGAGCCTCTGGAAAGCTTGGTATACATGGGGGTCCTAGAACCAGTTATGTATGGACCCTGAAGGATGTCTAGACAAAGTTCTTTTTTTTTAAAGAGAGAAAGACAGTGAAAGAGAGAGACAGAGAGAAAGAGACAGAGAGAATCAATTTTTATTGAGTTTTTCACATGGCTTTCGTTGCTCTGACACTTAGTTGTATACATGGGTGCTGGGGTTTGAACCCGTGTACTTGTGCATGCTGGGCAAGAGCTTCAACTGCTGAGCCACAACTGCAGCCCTAGACTAAGTTCTTCTTGATGGCAGAAGCCAAGAAACAAATTAATTTTTTTAGTATTATAAGTAATATAGTTTCTAATATTTGCCATTCCCTGTCAGTTCTGCTGGCAAAACAGCAAAATTATCTGAACTCATCTCTTCTTGCAGTATCTTATCAAAAGAAGATAATAACCACCAACTAAGTCTACCGATGGTCTTCTTTAAAGTCTCTTTACTTGAAGCCAATATGGCATTAATAAATTTTCTGACCCACAAGTTGTGACAGTTAGCAATGTAATTTCCTCACAAGTAACGAGAGGAAATATTTTATCAAATATTTTGGTACTCCATAAATGAGGGACATCATTTTTCCAGCCTTCTAAAACAGTTTTTCACTTCTTGATGCTCCATTTGAGATCCAAGCCACATGTTTTAGTTTTCTGCTATGGGAGCAATCACCTCTGATACGAACCCCTCTGTCACTCAGCTCTTGCTGCAGTAATCTCACATGACAACCCTAAAATATCAGTGACATACAGCAGAAAATATTATTAGTTTGCTCAGTGAAGCAAGCAAATAAAATCTTGAAGTAGTGTGGAATAATTGAAAGTCAAAGAGGTGAGTAAGTGGTAGATCATGAACTCTTGCTTGGCCTTTAGTGTATAGCTTGCATCTAATAAATGCTGTGCAAGGGAAAATATGGATTAACCAGGATGGTTATGGTCACAAATGAACTATGAAACCTCAGTGCTTTAATATGACAAAGGATTACCTCTCACTGACATGAAATCTGATATCCTCTCTAAAGAGGCGGAAAAGAAATGCAGACAGAGGCCAGTGACTAAGTCCCTTAGACCAAAGTTGAGCAGCATTTTGATTCACCTTCCCATTTACCAAAACATGGACACACAGCCTCAAGACCACCATAAATGAGGCAGGGAAACATACGGGGATATACAGCTATCAAGTATCTCTGTAAGAGAGTGAGGGTGCTAGAATGTGTAATTCAGGAAGGGATCATGGTGACAAATTTGGACCACAGAGATGAGACCTTATCACTACTTCCTTTGAACTAATGGAACAGTGGAGGGCCACTTCACTGAACGAAGAAAGGGAATGGAGAAAAGAGGGTGAATACAGAACCATTTCTGCAATGGAATGACGAATGTTTGATTATTGGGCATTACGATGATGGGGAGTTGGAATAAAGTGAACTGGATTGGAAGGACAGGGTGGTGGATTCCAATACCATCGGCTTACCCACCACACTAATATCTCTGCAGTAAGCTCAGTCAATAGTTCATCAATATGCACTTTTCAAACAAGGCTGTGGGGAACAAAGTGTCCTGGCTTCTGCCTGGACAGTTGGAGGGGTGCACCACTTTTTAGAGTTCTGTTGGTCTACCAAATTCAAATTCTCAGGTAGACTGGCTTCTAGAGAGCAGGCCCATGGTTGATCTTGTGTTGATACCTCATTCCCATGGGGACAACCTAACTTAATATTAAGCATTCCAAATTATTTGGCTAAGTGATGCCCATTTTATTCTCTTCTTTGCTTGTTCTTATCCTGTACTATTTGATAACTTCCTTATGCATTAAATATTGAGGTTCAAAGCTAGAATTGGTGCTTTATTTTTTTTAATTGGAGACACCAAATACTAAATTGAACATGCATTCTGCAGATACAGAAAACCCTGAACAAACAGAGATATAGCCTACTCACCTACATCCTCTCCCTTTTGGCTTGTTATTGCTCATTCCCCAGGTGACCTTGGGACATGACTCTTTGTCTCATTTTCCCCATCAGTGGAATATGGATAATCATATCACTCTGCCTCACCAGGTGATGTGAGGACTAATTAAAAATGAGATTAGATGCAACTGAAGTCTTCTAATGTGAGAAATATGAAGCTTGGTGGCGCATGTCTGAAATGCCATTAGATTTCTGGAAATAATCTTTGGCTTTGGAGCCACATGTGACTCTGATGGCACCGTATCTAAGAAGGGGGTGCCTGCAGACTGCCCATGTTGGCCATACCTCCCCTGTCCTGCTTCCATGCCCCATGTGCCCAGCCTGAAGACCAGACCTGTCTAGAACAGCCTGGGAACTAAACGCAGAGACCTGCTCCCTGCCTGCTCTTCATGCTCCATCTTTTTAGAGAAGGACTCTGGAAATCTTGGGGGTTGATGAGTCGGTAAAATAGCTAAATTGAGGAATTTGCTACTAACTCAGGTTTTTCACTCATTCTCACTACACCTGGGCAGAAAATGCCCTGCTCATGAGTGTTGGGTTCTTCAATTTTGTTTACTAGATGTCTCCCTCTGAGATGAGATCATTTTGGGGTGCTAAGCATGTTCTCAACATAATTCATAAAGTACCAAGCTTCTCAGGGTTAAAGTTGCATTTTGCCTTAACAGTTTATTTATTATTTAGTTACAGATAAATATTAGTCATTGGCCCCTGCTGTGTCAGCTGCTTTCTTTGTGGGGAGGAGAAGATGCAGTAGGTTGGTGAGGATGGATAAGCTGATTCAGAGGGCTGTCAGAAGGTGTGGATTCCAGTTTACAGGAGGGGATAATGATGAAAAGGGGAGACCAGGGCGGGGAGATGACCTCTGACCCAGCAGTACTGCACTATCCAAACCATCAGCAGCAGAACAGGAGTTCATGACTGCGTGCACCAGGAAGGTTTGCTGAGACACTCTGCTTCCTTGTGGCTGTGTTATCCATGGTCATTCCATCCCATAACTAAACAAGGAGAACGGTAAGATCTGCAGGGTTACAGAGCATAGTTAAGAGAGGAAGAAGGACAAAGTAATCCAGTACTATATCCAGTAGCATCTGCTTCCACAGGCAGGAAGTCACTGATACCAGACGGTCCAGGTTCATACTCCGGGGGTAGAAAATAGCTGCTGATTTTACGGTCTTGTTTATAATATTACAGAGTGCTTATTGTATACAAGGTGCACATGACAAGGAATTATTGTTGTTATTACCAATCCTGTAATCCTGAAGAGGATTACTGAGTGCCAATAATGTAGTTAATTTCTCAGAGTTTCCAAGCTAGCAACTGTGGTACCAGTAAGTGAACCCAGGCAGCTGGGTTGTCCATCCATGCCCTTAAACTTGTAGGAAGACTAAAATCAGAGAAACAAATACATGACACATAAATTAGGAATGAGATACTTCTAAAAAACTAAGAGATGAACATAGGGGGTGCTGTCTACCTGTTAGGACACCTCCCCGGGCTTTGCAAGCTTTAAGCTAGAGAGAGAAGAGGGAGGGACGATGTGCCTATGAACTCTGTTTAGTAAGGATCAGAGACACGGGAAACAGATGTGGTTGATCAGCAGATGTGTGCAAAACATACACAGACAAGCATAGCAGAGAAAAAGGAGACACAAACAAGACCCTTGCACAAAGAATAGGTTCCATGTGGGCAAAAGCAAAACTGGATGGACCACCAAATTAACAGAGAACAGAACAGCCAGGCTGAGAGTCCAGGATGGCGTGACACCCTGGGGTTGAGAACCACAATAATCAGCCCCACAAATTGAATTGTCCATAGATACAAGATCTGAAAACCAGGCAGAGACTAAAAGAAACAAGACGATTGGCAATGAAACATTCTAGAATAAACATGACACCTCTCTCTTGCCATTCCTTTACTCAACTGGGCCTGGATATTGCTGGGGGTGATAAAATACTTGTGTCTAAGTTGTGGAGAAATCTTGGAAATCAGGCAAGACAGAAAATGTGCTGGGCCTCTGTGTTTATGTGGGAAAGAGAATGTGTGCAGCCCCTCACCATGAGCTGGGACACAGTGGCTGCCTGATCATGATCTTCATCCCCTGACTTAATCCTAGTTTTGCAATGAGCAGAATTTTTGAGAAAAAGCATATCATGATTTAAATAGTCAAAATATCATAAACCTTCTTCTCTTCCCATCTTCTTCCCAAACATAAGCACTCACTCAGTGTTGTCAAAATTCCTGCATAATGCCAGTTCTGTTTGCCCTTTCTACTCTGCCATTAGCATTCAATTCTGTTTGTTCTTCTAGTTCAGGTTGGTGGAAATCAACTTCTCCCTGCCCTGGACTCCTCTGGTTCTCTCCTGAACATTCCCTGTGTTGTCCCTTGATTCAACTTTTTTTTTTTTTTTTAAGAAAGAAGAAGGACAGTGAGAGAGAGGGAGAGAAAGACAGAAGCAATATTTTTTAGTTTTTCATGTGGCTTTCGTTGCTCTCACACTTTGTTGTGTATGTGATGCTGGGGCTCAAACCCCTGTACTCACACATGCCAGGCAAGCACTGTAACCACCAAGCCATGGCTCCAGTCCCTGGATTCAATTTTTGAAGCCTAGCTTTTATCACGTTCTTCTTCTGCTAAAAAACAAACAAATAAAACTTCAGCCATTTCCTGTTGTCTTTAGGATATGGAGCAAATTCCTCTGAATGGAGATTTTGACAGAGTTCCAAATTTGGATTGCTAATACTCAAAGCAGAAAACCACAGATATATCTTTTTCCCCCCCATCTCATATTCCTGGCTGATATTTGGCCTTCCTGCCAGAATTATTCTCCTCATTTTTCTGCCCAAATCCTGTTCATCCTTCAAAGATTAGCTCTAATCCCATACACTCCATAAAGCTTTTCCAAAATGTGCCATCCCCGTCCCTTTCTGCACTTCGATAGCTTTTGGGGGAGGTGCCATCCATTACCCTGGGGATTTCTCCTCTGATTGCCTGGAACCCCAGAAGAGACCCTTGTCTTTGGCCACCTACTCTTCGGATTCTTCTCTAATGAGTGCTAATCTAGCAGGAGCTTCCCTAAGGCACAGGCTCTGTCATGCTTTGGCGCCTTGTGCATGAGACACAGGCTGAGTACGTGTGAGGCAAGGGTCCCAGGATCCTAGCCAGGAGCCCCGAGCCTGGCTCATAGCAGCCATTACATACCTTCTATGGCCCTCTTGCCACCAACTGTGGCTCCTCCTCCCAGTGGTTTCAGTGAGAGGCAGGGTGGAGAATGTCACCAGGCAGGTCTGACCTGGGCATAGGTAGCAGCTCTGCCTCCTGTCTTCAGACTCATTCTTACAGTCCCAGGCCTTGGACTTTCCATCGGGAAGGTGGGCAGGATAATGGAAACTACCTATGGGCCCTTGCGTGGCTCCAGTAAGATCGTGTGTAGGGCCTTACTGTGTACAGCATGTGCCACATGTGAACTAGAAGGGCAGGGCTCTGCTTCCACGTGACGGCTTGTAGTTGACAGAAACAGTTTCACCCTCAGGTTTGCTCCGTATGCCTGAACCCTCCCGATGCATTGTGTGTGTGTGTGTGTGTGTGTGTGTGTGTGTGTGTGAATACATGTTGTATGTTATGAGCCTGCAGTCATGTAGTAGTATGTCTCTGGTATGTGAGAGAGGAAACATCAACATGTGTCATGCATGTACCATCTGTGTGCATGTGCATATATGCATTCACTAACGTAAACTCAAACATGCACACGTGCATTGCATGTGTGTGAAAGAGAGCAGGGAAGAGAGACAAGTGAGCTACACCCCATGAACACTCACTAGTCCCACAGAGCTTAGACCAGATCCACCCAGAGTGAGGACAGCAGGCTGCACAGCCAGCTGGGAAGGCCCTCACCAGCTGTCCTCTCGGGTCTCTGCTTTCTCCTCAGGGTTCCTCTCAGGGTGTTCGACTGCTAGAGGAGGAGAGAGAGGGAGAGAAAGGGAGTATAGATAGCAGGAGGCAGGAGGGGGAAAGCAGAGAAATTGAGTATGAAAATAGTGAGCAAGCAGCAGGAAGGCCAAGAAAAAGATTTCATCCAAACCATGAATATGGTCTTTTCCTCCCTCCTACCATCTGCAGTCCTGATCACCTTCCACAAGCCAGTCGGGAACCCAGGGACCAAGTACAGCTGACTGCATGGCACGAGTGTGTGTGTGGTGTGGGGCAGGGGGTGAGCATGCGTGTGAGAGCTGTGGTGGAACATTCCAGTGGCCTGCACATGCCTGCCCCAACTTCTCATGAACTGAAGCAGGCCAGGAAGCTAGGAGACAGAGCAGAGGGGAGCATAGGCAGGAGGTGCAGGCAAGACCCCAGGAGCCCTCGGCCGCCGCCTTGCCCGGTCCACCTGCCCTCCCTGCTCTCCTCATCTGTGGGCTTTCTAAGCTGATTTAGCCCAGTTGCTTATCCTGGCCTCTCCCTTGCCTCCCTGAGCTATGGGAGCTGTGGAGCACCCCATGTTCCAACCACATGGGGAGAGTCCTCACAGGAGGAACGGTCCAGGGACCTGAGAGGAGGGGCCGAGGTAGTGGCCACCTATGCAGGTAACTGAGGGCAGCCACAGAAGATCTTGTGCCAGTCAGCTGAGATTCTACTCTGTCTCATCTGTCTGGATCTTCAAACTTGGTGCCCATGGGAGTCTAAGGGAGCCTATTGTGAGGTCAGTGACACTATTTTCAGGTGATATTTTAGGGACAGTAAGTGATAGAATAAATACTTGCAGTAGTTAGGGAACAAAATAAAAGACAGGTGACCTTATCTTGGAGGAAAGGCAAGAAGAGAGGCGAAAATTGTTTTCACTTCTTAGAGTCAGTTCTGAGGAGGCCCCACCGCACTCACCCCCACATGCTCATTAGGCCCCACCCATGGGGACACTGTGCTGGCACTTCCTGTGCAGCAAAGAAACGAAGCAGAGAGCCCTTGGGCCCTGCAGAGTCAGAACCTCCTGTGTCACAACCTTGAGACCCATACTGACTCCAGTTAGCTGGAGAGAAGGCAGATGTCCCCGCGCAAACGGTTGCTATGAGAGAGAGAGAGAGAGAGAATATCAATTTTTATTTTAGTTTTTCATGTGCCTTTTGTTGTTCTGACGCTTCATTGTGTATGTGGTGGTGGGGTTCGAACACACGTCCTCACGCATGCCAGGCAGGCGCTATAATCGCTGAGCCACCACTCCAGCCCCAAGCTATTGCTCTTTTAAAGAAGATGGCCAAGTGCTGTCCAGCAAGACTGCATGAGGCCACCCTGCAGCCACCTATACTCCCCACCCCAGCTGCAAAAACAAGAAAGTCCTAAAACAAAGAGGCCTGCCCGTCCATACTGGAGACCCTGGTGAGGTGTAATGTGTGTCATTACCGAGTCCTGTGGGAATCCAGGCTCAGAATCTGTTGCTCCACAAGCTCCTGTGCTCTGGGGGTCCAGGAGGGCCACAGAGTGACTCTGAGTGATTATGGAGATTTGTAGAAGGAGTAAATGTGGTGGCTGGGAGTAGAGCCCTGGGAGCTGTCCCAGTCTGCAGAGGTTTCCATGCTGACTCGGTAGCAGGTGGGCAGGGACACAAGGGCAATCGGAACTGAGAACCTTACCTCAGCGAGGCCTCAGAGTGGTCAGAAGGCCAGGAGGCCAGGACACATTCCCTAGTCCCAGCGGCTCATGCAGTGGCTCTCAATAGAGGGGCAGGTGACAGTTTGCAGGAGTGCCAGAGCTGTGTAGGGCCCAGTGGAGGTGTGTGCTGTCCTTGAGAAGTGACGTCTGACTGAGCTGGTGTTTCTCTGGCACAGACCTGTGCAGAGCCCCCTGCACAGTCCCCAGCGCTTCCTCGCCATCCATGGCTCTCACTGTGCCCACCTCCACTCCACTCTTGCCATTCAGGTTGGGCCACAATGGGCCAAGCAGACAGGCAAGGTAGGTGCAGGTTGGTGTGTGCTGGGACTTTAATGGACAGTCTGTGTGACTCTGGAGCGTTATCTGCCGCTATGTGAAAGGGGCTGTGAGGAGGTTGTGACTGGAAAGTCAGTCCCAGAGAGTCTCCTCACCTTCCATTTTGCTGTGGCACATGTCAGGGAAGAGGTAACGGTGATGGTTTGGGACTTTTCAGAGGCTAAGATACGCAAGTCCCCACTCTGGATTTGAGGCCTGTGCTGGCTCCTGGAGGCCAGGAAGGCCCTGGCTTTTCACACATCCCTGACCCATTACCCCCATTCCAACTCAGAGAAGTGCCTTTGTGGTGACGGGAGCAAACAGGAGGCTCCGGGGATGAGAGCATTGATGGTTTTGACTCTGAGATGTTAGAGGCAGAGCTTTGAAGTTTTGCCGACCAGAGTCTGCAGAAAACTTGCCCGTCTCCCTGCAATGGCAGAGTTCTGCCTCCTTCGGGGAAACATGATTTCTTGGGTTTACTGCAGGCGTGGCACTGTGCTAAGTATCTTCCCTCCATTCATCCGCTCACCATCCCACAGCAGGTGGCTATTCTCGTTTTGTCGTGAGGATGCTGTGTGTAGCTGTGTAGCTTGCTCAGATTCCAGGAGTGGGTAGGGCTGGGCTCGGAGTGTGGGTCCATCCAGCGTCATACCCCATGCTCCTTCTCATCCTGGGCAGGGGCTGTTGGACTCTGGACACCTTGAAGCAGACGGGACCATGGCCGCGAAGGAAGCCACTCAGTCTGGCTTCGCTTGCTTTCCGTTTCCGCTCTCAGTTTCTCTCCCGCCCTTCTCCAGTGATGAGCATCATCTGCCTTGCTCACCCTAAGGCTTAGCTCTGTGTCGGACATAGGGGAGCTGATCACAATCAGGCTTTGATCGCAGCCGCTGTAAAGATGCACTTTGCCATCTTTGTGGGTTGGGTGAATGGCACAGGCGGAGGTTCAGGGTCCTATACTGAAGTTACAGGCTGCACGTGGTTCAGTAACTCTGTAGACCACAAGACCAGATCTCAAATCCGTAGCCCTCTACCATCTGACAGCACCTGCACCCTCATTGTCTTTTTGCCAACTACTTATTTATCAGCTGTTTGTACAATTGACCTTTGACCTTCAAGAAGATATTCTACAGTTTCACGCATCCGCTGGCAACCCAGGAGGTCCTGGTGGTGACTTAGCCACAGCCTGGATTTGAGTTGTAAAGATCTGGGGGCTCGTCAGCAGAGCTGACTCCTGAAAGAGCCAGCCAACCTACGCAGCATTAGCAGGACTGTGCCGTTCCACACCAGTCCGTGCAGAGTCTCCCTCCTGAATTACCAACGGGTCGTAATCCCCCTGTGAAGCCAAGACTCATCCTCTGCTCCTTCATAACAGATTTGCAGATGCTCCCAGCCCTGCTCCGCTGCCTTCTTTCTACTCTCTCTTTCTGTTTTGGCCCCTAGGGAATTTTCCTTCCTTTCTTAAGATCCCAGCTGTGGCTAAGTCACACAATCTAAAATTGTTAAATTTTATTCAACATTTTTAGATGGCTTATAAAGGGAGAACTCTCAGATGGTGTATTCTACTATTTCTTTCTGTTTCCATGAATGTATACATACAATACACTGAACCTAGTAGAAATGTACAAATATGCATATATATATACATACATGATTGGTAGATATATGTGTATAAATCTTTCTCAACTCCGGGGTGCACGGTTTCTATGTTTATAATAAGAAAAGTGCAGCTAGCATGTAGCTCAGCGGTAGAGTGCTTGCCTAGCACTCCCCAGGCCCTGGATTCAATCCCCAGCACCAGCCCCCCAAAAAAGTACATATAATAAGGAAAGTACTAGATGCCCTTAAAAGTAGACCTGAGTCTAACTTATGTGATTCTTATAAAGCAGCATGCCCGGAGCATTTTCTAGCAATAGAGGAATAATGAAAAGGAAGGACATAGTCCCACAGCGTGCTCCTGCTTCACACTGAAGTTAACCTTCCAATCCAAAATACAGCAATGCTGTTATTTATTTGTTGAGAAAATACCACATCAGGCATGGGATTTGTGGCTGGAACTACAAACATTGTGATAGCCTGAGCCTTTGATAGTCTCTTCAGAGTATGAAATTCTGTGATATGTGTGCATGAACTATACCACAGAAGCTCAGAGGCAGGAAGAGCTCTGGACCCAGGAAGGTGGATGAGATGTTGCAGAGGAAGTTGTAGCTAAGAAACCAGTCACACCCAATCTACTCCAAGGTAGCTGTTTTAATTTTACATTTGCCAAGATCAAAGTAAATCCAAAGATGTGACATCCTGGTCCCTCCCATCCCATTCCAAGGGAGGAAATCTGGAGGAGGGAACAGCTGCATCCCTTCCTTCCCTCAGATGACTGCGGTGACCAGGAAGACACCTGATTTTAGCACTCTGAGACCCAGAGGAGTGCTTCAGGGTTGGAGGCAGAAACAATGTTGCTTCCTCCTGGGGACATAGGTCTCTAGAGAAGGATGGGTCTACCAAGCCCCATGCCTCAGAGAAACTAGAGTTCCAGGTAGCATATTTTGGATAAAACAATTCCTAAGCCTCTTTTATAGAGGAATTTAAGTTGTCCTTTGCTCCAAATTAAATAAAAAACTAATAAACTTATCAGATAGTGTTAGTATGATATGAGAGAGAATATTAGATCAGGAATCAAGGAATTGCTCCTTCCTAGGATTGCCACTAATGATCCTTAAAAACAAGACAGTTCATTTTTTAAGGCTCTCTTTCATCATACATAAAATGAAGGTTTTATACAAATAGTCTTCAAGGCTTCATCGATCTTTAAAAAGTGATTTATCTATGGCCCTTTGGGGTAGGGGGAGCAACTCTCCGACATACTGGTTTCATTTCATTTGAATATGTACCAAGTAGTGGGATTGATAGATCATATGCTAGTTTCTATTTCTAATTGTGAAATGTTTTTATTAGTGCATTATAGTTATATATAACAGCAGGGTCCATCTTGACATAGTCATAAATGCATGGAATATAATTTGTTTCATTTCAGTCCTCAGTGCTTCCTCTTTCCCTTCCTTCCTCCCTCCCCTGTCCCTACTCTACTGGTACTTTATAGATGTACGTAGCAATGGCATCACAGTGGAATGCATATTAGTACGACCGTTATAACTACATACATAGCATAACATTGTCAGTTTCATTTCTCAGTTCATCTTTTTTCCTGTCCTTCCTTCCCCACCTCCCACTGATCTCCCCTCTGTCTCCGTGGGTCTGCTCCATGCATCGTTCATTTCCTTCCTTTGCTTTCGCTTCCACAGGTGAGAGAAAGCAGGCTCTCTGAGCCTGGCTTGTTTCACTTAGCAGGATGTTCTCTAGTTCCATCCATTTACCAGCAAATGCCGTAATTGCGTTCTTCCTTATGACTGAGTAAAACTCTGTTGGGTGTATACATCACATTTCCTTATCCATTCATTTTGTTGAAGGGCATCTGGCTAGTTCCTTAACGAGGCTCTTGTGAGTTATGCTACTATGAGCATTGGCGCTCATTATGGTGTGCTGAGGAGCCTCCGTGATGCTCTTCACGATGGCTGTGCTCATTGACGTTCCCTATATCTTTGCCAGCACTGTGATCTTCTGTCTTATTGATAAGCAAGTAGTATTCTGGTGATCAGGTAACCCAGAGGGCTCTCAAAGGTCTCCTAAGTTTTGCCTCTGAGATTCTAAGAGAGGTCTTAGAATAGGACTCCACCGTTTATGTTCTTTCCTGCATTTGGGTATGACAGCCAGGCAGTATGGATGCATTAGGCAGAACCATGATATATTAGTCTGTTTTTTGCTATTACAAGAAAATACCTGAGACTAGGTAATTTATAATGAACAGAAATTTGCTGGCTCATTTTTCTGGAGGCTGGAAAATCCAAGGTCAAGGGACCAGCATCTGGTGAGGGCTATCTTCCTCCCATGGCAGGGGTGAAAGGGTAACAGAAGGAGGCGGGGGGAGATGTGTCCATTTATGAGGAGCTCTCTCCTATGATAAGGGCATTAATCCCTTCATGTTTTAGTCGGCTTTGTGTCACTGTGTCCAAAGGACCTGATAAGAACAAACTAGAGGAAGAAAAGCTTCTTGTAACTCATGGTTTTAGAGGTCTTAGTCCATAGATGGTCAACTCCATAATTCTGGGCCCCAGATGAGGCAGTATATCATGGAGAAAGAGCATGGTAGAGGAAATCAGCTCAGGCCATGGCAATCAAGAAGCAGAGAGAGAGCTCTGCTCTCCAGAGACAAAATATAAGCCCCCAAAGCACATTCCCAAAGACCTACCTCATCCAGCCACACACTACCAGCCTGGTTTCCACCAGTTAATCCATATCAGTGGATTGATCCACTGATTAGGTCCCAGCTCTCATGATTTAATCATTTCACCGCATACCATCCTTGCATTGTCTCACACATGAGCCTTGGGGGTGACTTCAGACCCAAACCATTTGGAGGCAGAGCCCCCATGCCTTGATTACCTCTGTAAAGTCTTACCTCTTCAGTTGTTGTGACAGCAACTACACCAACACAAGTTTGGGAGAGCACAAATATTCAAAGCACGTGGGATGAGGAGAATGACGACCAGGTACAATATCACCATTCAGTGAGAAGCCAAAGGAAAAAGAAGAAAAGAAGTGGCGGATTCATCTACCTGAGCCTAGAGCTTCACTCTGCTCAAGGGCCCCACTGGGGGCTGCTCCACAATGGCTTTGGGAAAGGGCTTCTTTGGGGTCTGACACAGCCTAGTCAATATGTAGAAATGGGGGTGGGGAGGAGGTGTGGGTCTGATTTATCACTCACACAGCTGGAAAGTTGAGAAACTAGTGTTTGGCATCAGGTAAAAAAATGTGATTAACCTATCCTTGTCTAAAATTCTCCTTGACTGGTAGAACAGGATCTCTCTCCAACCCCATGCCTTGCCTAGAGGGAGACAGTGCTTTTTGACTGAGATCCAACATGGAAATTAGCAGAGCAGAAGGTCTGCAGTCCAGACTGCTGTCCTGAGACCTCAGTATGGTTTCCAATACTGTCACAGCTGTGGAAGGAAAAGTCCTTTATCTGATTCCAGCAAGGGAGGTTTTACTAGCCAATCATAGTTTGTGGACTCTCCCTAGGGCAGCCTTTGGGATGAGCAGTCTGGGACTCCAACAGTCTCTCCATTTTAATCGTCTTCCCCTTGGTCAGTTTCCTCAATACCTCTTCAGAATTGCCCAGACGGGACCACCATCTCTGTGGCTCACTCTATGGCAGAGAAGCTTTAAAACAGGAAGTACCACTGGGCCAAAAGGGCTGCCCTTGTCCTGTTGTAAGGAACATGATGACAGCATTAATACACAAAGAAGAAATTATGCATGACTTTGGGAAGTTTCCAAAGTGGTCCAGATAGCATGGACTGACAGCCTTTCCTCCAAGTACTCCAAAATTCACATATGGCCATTCATGTGGCCACCCCAACTTCCTGGAATGTGGTGGACACAGCAGGCCTTCCTGTAATGACTGAAGTAGGTCTCCCAAAGCTCATGCACCCCAGGAAGGGTAGCCCAGGATGCCTGTCAGATCCAGGTATTTAATTGAGCTATAATTCTAAGGATTTGATTGCGTGTCTCAAAGGTAAGTCAGACTTGAAGGGTGTGTGTGTGTGTGTGTGCGTGTTGGAGGAGGCACAGTTAGGAAAAGGAAGAGCTTCCCTTCCCTGTACAGTGAGAATAACAATGTTTACGTTAATGACTTTGTGTCCTGTAAGTGGTTAAACTACAGGTTAACGAGTGTTTTCTAAAGATTTCTTTCTTTAATCAAAACGACTAAAATGAAAATGGAAGTGGCCCATGAAGAACATACTTCAGGTATTTGAAAAGTGCACTTAGGTGGAGCCCTTCATTTTCTGGCATCTGTTTGGGTGGTGAAACTCACCCAGGTACACAGTGTGCCCAGAGGCTGAGCCCAGCACCCTCCCTCAGGAGCAGCGGTGGCCCAGGTCCGTCAGCTTGAAGTTGGTGAGATTAAAATCTCCTGTTCCACATCCATCCTCAGCTGCTTTCAAACTTTGCAACAATTAGTCATTTTGCCCTTCTTATTAACTTTGGACTCCGACTGCTGAGCGTCACAGGCACTTGTTGCCATAGGAGACTCTGTTTGTTGAGGGTGGAGAGGTTGTCCTTGGCAGGTTGGGGGAGGAGCAGTTAATTCTAATATGTATATAGCACATTAAACCCGTGAATCTTTTCAGCCTTTTCTCTGTATTTCTGCTCCTTCTCTTCCCAAATGACCATTTAAGAGAAGAAAAGGAGGAGCTTCTAGAAATCTTTTGGGGCCATCACAGTAGAAGTCTAATGGTACCTGGAAAGGCTCTCGTTGGCATTATTGCTTTTTTCAATGTACCTTCCCTAGTGTTCTTGAGCTGAGAAGCCACCTGGGGTGAGGCCTTTGCAAAGAATGGTTTCCCAGGATTCTTTACTAAACCATTCAAAAGTGTAGGTTGCTTTTAGGAAAAGGAAGGTATCTTTAGACCCGCCTTCAATTCTCCATTATGAAGAGCATACTTACGTGTGTGTAAGAAAAGTATTTTGGGCGCTCTCTGGATTTTTATAGACAATTACATGGAAAAGAACAAAAGGAACAGATGACGCTTTGCCAATGAGTCAGTCAAGGTTGGAAAAGTAACAGATGTTGTGTTAGATGAGTAAACTCTACTCCAAACGCTTGGGGATGGAAAAGGGAGCTCTGGGGAATCTCAGTAGATACCTGGTCCTCCCGGGAGGACCCAAGAGCATCCAGAGGATGCTCCAGTTGGATTTTGACTCTGATTATCTGGCTGCAAGTTTGGACCCAAGCGTTGACTGTGTGGTTAGTCCAAGTTCCCCAGAGCCAAGCGACTGGCTCCAGTGTTAGAGACAAACGCTTGTCTCAGAATCTTCATCTTCTGTGCCAGTAAGGCCTGTGCTGAGAACAGGATCCGTTCTCTTCCTGCTCTCCACTGGCTGTGCAGCTGTGCAGCAGCTGTCGGGCTCCCTCGCACACACAGCAGCTCTGCGGAGGTTGGCAACCCAGTCTGCATCTGGAATGGGACGTGCAAATGACCTCAGGACCCCATAGAATACATCAAAACGCTGAAGTCATCACTTGGAAGAGCTTGTTCTGACATAGCTCCATTGCTGAGAATTACTTAATGGCCATTTGGAAGTTCAGTGAGCTTTCTCATCGAAGCCCAGTGGAACAGGGAATAATCCCATTTGACATTTAGGAAGGGTGGGGGGAGAGAAAGTGATTTGAACATGTAAACTGGGAGGTGACCTTACAATCCTGGAGTTCTGGGACCCGACAGTTTGACTGTGAGATTGTGCTGAGGCTCTTACAGTTGGGCATTCACTCAGGAGGGTGAGTAGCCCATGCACTTGAGTAGCGGGCTGCCCGCCACCCAGGATGTGGTGGAGCAGTGCCCCACTCCGGAGGTAGATCCCGGAGATGGGAGGCAGTGGCCTGATGAGCTATTTTTAGCCACTTGTTGCTTTTCTTATCACACTTCACTTCGAGGTGAAACACTCCATTAACTCTGGTTTCTCCTGGGCCCCTTTCCCATTTTTGTTCCTGTTAACTTGCAGCAGTAACAGCAGTGAGTGGAAGCAGTTTTGATCTCTCTGCTCTAACCCTGGGTCACGCTTCTGAGCATCAGGTGGCTGCACACGCAGGAATATTTCTATTGGAGCCCTGGTGTCCTCAACCTAGGACCATTGCACTCTGGAAAGATGTCATTGCAGTCTTTAGGACACCCAAGAACTGCTAGAGTCTCTAAGTACCAGCGTCAGTACACCAGGAGAAGGGCTGGAAGTTATGATCCTTAATGTGGGAGCAGCAGTACAAAGCCAAGATGTGTGCCCAGCTCTGCTGAGCCTGGTTGTGTGACCTGGGAAGATTCTTACCATCTCTGTGCATCCCTGTCTTCTCACTGATAAAGTGGGACTTTTAAAGCTAATGCTGCCTAATACACAGGTTTTTTCTGATAGCTAACGAAGCTAAAATGTGTGAAACTATCTGCAACTTACATACTATAAAAACCTGGCATTTACAGGAAGGCAAAAAGTTGACCAAGGAGGTTAAAGACCAATCCCAGACATTAGAGTAGACCAGGAGCAGGATCTGCAAAGCAAATTTGACAATCCCTTAGGCCCAGTGGTCTTATCTCAAGGCTTTTCAACTTCTTGATGATGTCTCTGGCCCCTGGGGTGCTTGCCTGTAATCTCCCTGGAGTTCTGTGGGGGCTGGGAGTGGAGGGAGTGGGAGATAAGGGCCAGGCACAGTGGGAATTTCACTGGGTACTGACCTCAGTCACCCTCCTTACAGCCTTTCCAAGCAGATGGTTGGTGTGACACTATCAACAACAGGGCCTACTGCCACTACGACGGAGGAGACTGCTGCTCTTCCACCCTTTCCTCCAAGAAGGTAGGTGAGGGCACCTGGAAACAGCCAGGGGCAGGGCTCCGGGAAGGAAGGCAGGTCCTCCAGCCAGCTCTGCTTCCTAATGCATCAGACTTGGTTTTTAATCACCAAGCAATAGAATGATAACGAACAAACCTTGGAAATTCTAAAGCATAGGTTCTTAGCGAACACTAGTCCTCTGAATTGTCAATATGAAAGCGGTGGCTTTTGCTCCAGCAGGTATCACACCTCCTCGTCATTGTCCAGGAAACTTCCCCACAGGCAGGGAAAACAATGGCCTCCACCCCTTGAGGATGCTGGATTCTCAGTGACGTGCTTTCCAGTTATCACTCATCTTTGTAACTAAATTGTCATATGGCGACATATAATTAAATTGCAGGCACATGTTGAAGGCTGCCACTTGCCACCTGGAGCACTCTCTGGACCAGGACCTAGTGGTAATCCTTTTCTTGATATCCCTCGTCCCTATTATTCTTGGTCCTGTTAAATTTACAGAGGCTCAAGTGAAGTCCATAAAAGTAAGTAGGCTGAAATTTTTTAATAAAATGGGTAAGAATCCAAGTGCTCTAAAGATATTTGCAGCTAGTTGGCCAGTCCGATGAATCAGAAAAATGCACACAAGCTTTCCTCCCTTATACTTGTCGCCACAGTAAGGCCACACCTACCAGCATCACCTATATGTGGACCTGAATACTTCCTTTCTCTCTCTCTCTCTTTCTCTCTCTCTCTCTCTCTCTCTCTCTCTCTGCTACTATTTACTGCTGCCTCACTGTGTGCTGGGAACTCTTCTTCTCAATTGCATGAATTAACTTCTTTACTGCAGAGCATGTAGGAGTTCATCATATCACTATTCAACTTGGCCCTCTTTTTCTATAAAAACCAATAAATCCTGAACTAATAGAAACAGATCAAGAGCTTGGACCACAGGTCGGAAATCAGGCCAGCTAGTTCTGTTCTGTCTTGTGATAATTGCTGGTCAGGGAGCCTGCCTCACACAGGAAGGCCTGATCGCGGAGGCAGCTCTCTCCCCATCTCACACTCTGCAAACCTGCAACTTGTCTTTAATGAACACCAGTGCCTGCGGCCAACACACACAAGAACCCCAAGTGTACAGGCACATGACCTCTGTTGACGACTAAATCCCACTTTACTCCACACACGCCAATATGCTGGGAAGCTTCCCCAAACAACCCCACCCATTCTCCAAACCACTTGCCCAATCCCCAAGCCCATCTCTTGAGTGTTTTGGACTCGTATTGTATATGGTATGCCTATTCATTTCTAGCTCATGTGATTGCCAGCAGCCAAACGGTAGAATCTTTGCCACTTTTAGAACATGTTTCCAAAATGCCCAGTTCCCTTTGATGCTAGCTATGGACACTCAAAATGTGGTGCTCATCAGATTGTATCAGTGCAGAGGGGAAGAGAGCAGATTTTGCTTGATCATGGCTGGCATGAAAGAGGGATAGCTACATAGAAGAAAAAACTCCAGCTGTAAACAGGGGATGGAGATGGCCTTTCTGAAAGCGGACTCATATCCTGTTCTCAGGAAGGGGAACCTCACATGTACGAAGATGTCAAAGATGTCCCTAGTGCCCAGGAGCTCTGAGTGAGGAGTAGGAGCCAGGACAGTCTATGGAGTGGTAGCTTTCTGTTCAGCCCTATCCTAGTTAAGCCAGCTAACCCCTGGCCTTTCCTCTGAGGGAAAACGTTAACATCAGTCTGTCTTGCTTTACAAGAATTCTGTGAAGATGATAACAGCAAGAAAAACAATAGCGTTAGACATACATGGCGGTATTAGACATTGTCCTAAGAGTAGTTATTCTAGGTGTCTGGCTACAGCAAGTGTCTTACACCCAACACCTCCATTTCTGAATGGAGAAAGTAAAGTGACGAAGAACAATCCTGCCTGAAAGGACATGCATGCCAACTGAGTGTCTGAACAGGTTTGCGATACTGGCACACAGTCCCACTTCCTCCAGGACCCAGGGGCAGAGCCAAGTTGGTTGGTAAGCGTGAGGCCTGGTGTGCACTCGGGTGACTTCAGCTTCTCTTTCATTCCCCCAGGTCATTCCATTTGCTGCTGACTGTGACCAGGATGAGTGCACCTGCCGGGACCCTAAGGCAGAAGAAAATCAATAACCTTGGACCTGGGACTGAGCCATCCCTCCTCTGGCCTGGAGGCAGGCAGAGAGAGAGGCTTCCCCAGGAGGAGAGAAGGGCAGATGGAGCCGAAAGGTCATGAGGTGGAGGCAGGAGAGAGTGCACAAGAGGTTTCAAGAAACACAAGAGGATGTTTCTAGAAGTCAACTAACACATCAAATAGTCCAAGTAGGGAAGCATTATAGGCAAATGTTTCTTTAAAGTGGCAGTTGATTAAAAGAGGAAGAGGAAACCAGAGAGCTGAACAAGGACCCTCCTCCCCGTCTATATTCTTCTCCACCCACCTCAGTTCCTGCCCTACTTACTCCCTACCCTGCACCCACCTGACCACTCCACCCCAACAGACGTGTCACCCATTATCAGAATACTAGAAGGAAAGAGGCCGTCAACACTCGTTTCAAATGGATTGTCACCTTTCAGGGCTCATCTACTCTAAACTGGCCCTTTCTCTTTCTTTTGCATAGTCTCTCTTAAATAATGAGTTTAGTTATTAATTCTTTATAAGTATTTAAACATAGTTATATAAATATATTATATATTATATTTTTTGCTGTTTACTAAGCTGAAAATTATTCATTGTTCCACACATGCTGCTGTGAAGTTCATGTCCAAAATGAATGCTGAGGCTCTGAGGACAGAAACACAAGTTCTTCTGCCATTCATCTATGGGCCGGGATTGGCAGGTTGGATGGGAAGCCGAGGAAAGAGAGGTCAGGAGGAATTAAGGAGGCTAGTGGGCCAGCTAATCCTCCAATGCTCTGGGAGCTGGAAAGGAGGTGAGGGTTGGAATGACAGTACTAAAAGGCATGGAAAGTTGGGCAACCACTGGTGGTAGGTCCAAAGAACAAGGCAGTGGTTCTCAAGAATCCATCAGAAAAGAATACATTACTTTCTCTCCATTTTCCAGAACTATCAGTTGGGGTTTCTCCGTTTTCACATGTGCCTATTCCAATGCGGCTGTCAGCCAGCCAGTCAGCAAGTGAGCAACTCTCACACTTGGTTCTTGGCCTGTGGTCTCACCTTTGTTAGAAAGCTCTAGACCTGTTCATCATTCATAGTCACATCACCAACTGTTGATGTTCCAGAGGAAATGTTTTTAAAATGACATGGGAGGAAGGTGGGAAGAGATTGAAGGACAAGCAAGGGTGAAGGAGCCCAAGGAGGCCACGGAGAGGTGAGAGGTCAGGTTAAGTCAGACTGAGAGCGAAAGGGTGAAATGAGTCAAGAAGCTTTGACCCTTGTTCCAAATCTCCAAAGAAGACTCAGTTGGTCCGTTGAGCAACACAGAGTCTGAGATGACTTCTCTTCAAGAGGATGCATAAAATCTGTGACCCACAGATTTCAGTGGGGTGAAGGATGGGAACACGTGGAGCAAGGGTGACACTCTGTGGGCAGAAAGAAGAATTTCAGCTATGTAGGATCCATTTTGTTGTCTTTATGCTTTCTTGTTCAATAGATGGACAGCACACGGAATGACCACATTAACCCTGCCTCTGTTTTTATATGACTCATTTTTTAATAGTTTCTGGCTTAGGCAGGCCTTGGGGAAAGAGAGTAAGAAGCCAACTTCTGTTCAACACCCAATCTGATCTTAGGAAGGGCTTAAGCCTGTTTCCCTAAGTTTCTTCTCCAAGGAAAACCAAGAACAGGCAAGTCTTGAGCCCAACTCTGTTGTCTACGCCATCCATGTTTTGCTCTCACCAGGCCTTCTACTGTTCCCATCAACATTGAAGCAGTGGATTTGCAAGAGAGGGAAAATTATCCATCACAATCAAGAATTATCCATGCTGCAGTGCAAGAAAGAATAATATTCAGGAATGAAAAAAATGAGGCTATAGCCATCTGTACATGTCTGTGGCTATGCGGAACGAAGGCAGCAAAGTCCTTGGGAAGGGGAAGAGCAGAGTTTGCCCCATCTGAAAATCCCTTGTCCCTATATTCTAACCATTTGGGACACTGTACCTAAATCCCATTCACTATCTGGGTCACCCTTAGTGTCCCTAGGAAGACAAGAAATAATCTGTCTGGGATGTTGATAGGCTTTGATATGGAAAGGATAGTAGAAAAGTTTAGAATCTCTATTTAAAATAAAAACATTTTGCAAAATTGTTTCTCGGGGAAAATAATATAAATTTCCAGTGCATGTTGAGCTCTGTTTTTGGGCAATCCTTTCTCCTACTAAAGTAGAGCATTCATTATCTCTGGTGTTACCAAGCCCAGGGAGGCTGCGACCCCCTCCCCCAGAAGAACCAGGGAGCCCGTGACTCAGGACAGCACTCTTCAGTGACAAGTCTCTCCATGAGAGCAATGGTGGGAAGGTTACTGCTTCCGACTTCATTTGAAAGGATTCTGCTCTCTGTGGGTAACGTCTGAGATTCTCCTCACCACTGCCCTGGGAAAGGGAGAAGACAGTTCCAGCAGGCGTGAAAGTCCCTGAGGCTGAAGGCCGCCCAGCCACAGCTGTGGACCTGCAGAGGTGGAAGTTCCTCCAGCTCTTCTCACTGGGCCCTAGTGTGTGGAGCACCTTAGGTCCAGATACCATAGCCACAGATCCCAGGGACGACTCACACTGAATCCATGCGGTGGTCTTCCTGCTGCTCTCACCCGCCACCAGGCCGTTGAGGGCCTTCCCCAGCGACTCCTCCTTCTGCTTTTTTCTTCTGGAATGCTTCTCTGCTTCTTCTTATTCCTACTTATAAGGCCACGTTGCCCAGGGTTGCCTGACTCTAACGATTAGCACAGCAGCCTCCAATCAGAGAGATAAAGAGGAGAGGTCAGACTGAGAAAAACGGGCAGACCCCGACAAAGACAGTCAAGGAGCCCTGCTGGGTGCCCCCTTCCCTGCCTCCATTGTACGGCATTGGACTTGACACTTCTCTTCTGTGCCATCACTATTGAGTGTGTCAGTCAGCACCCTAGGGGAGAGTTTGATTGAAAACATAGTGAAAGGAGCTGATCTACTGTATCGTAACGTAAAACAGCTACAGCCAGTTATTTTGTAAGATTATAAGATGTTCATTAAAAAATCAGCACACAAAATGTGAAGCGTCCTTGGTGTTTTGGTCTCTGTTTGAATCATTCCATCACTTCTGAATCACTTTCCATTGGCCCGTGCCAGGTCCAGACATCAGTCATTGGTTATGAGTTGATGGATCGTTCCTTTCAGTCATTTAAAAACTATTCTTTAAGTAAATAGGATGTGTAAGAAATGAACATGAAAATTCACAAGGAGAGGTGACAGCTACAAAAGCAGAGTACACGGTGATAATGTCAAGTGAGTCATGAGTTGGGCCACGATGTGCAAGACTTACACAGCTCAGAAGCAATAGGCATCACTCCTCGATGCCAAAGGGAGGGGACATTTGAAGGAGAGTTTGTGAAGGATGCATATGATTTGATGGGCAGAAAATGGGAGGTGATGGAGAAAAAGGTCGATGACTTCAGGGTTGTACATTATTGGACATCACCGGAAGGTAGAACCAGTTAGCATGTACCATGCACTTGGTAAACATGATCTTATTTTACCCCCATACAGTTCTGAGAATCACAGTCTCATGCTACAGATGAGAACAGCAAGCATCAGTTTAGGGAAGAAAGTTCTTTCAGGTCACATGACCAATTCAGGTTCTAGCCTGGTCTGTGGGACTCCACAATTTGTGATCAAAAAGAAAATTGAAGATTAAAAAGATGGGGAGAGGTGGAATGCATGTCAGTGATGGACAGAAAAGGGAAGCTGGGGAGCAGCTGCAGACTAAGAGCGTGTACTTGCTTGCTTTTATAAACTTTGAGGACCAGCTAGATGATTAGTTGGGGATGTTATATGAAGTAGTGTTCAGCTACTGGAGCCTTCCGCAGCTGGGGCCAGCGTGCTAGGTTCTCTGGCCATGCAGGCACCATCTGGCTGCCTGAAGGGCCGAGTGGGTGGCATCACACCTACCAGCCATTTGGGAAGACCCGCAGAAAAAATAGTTAGAAATATGAGCTTGGAACTTGGGAGAGAAGTTTGTGCTTAGACATAAACACTTTATAGTGAAAAGAACATGACCTGGCATTCTCTCTGATGATTTTCAAAGTGCTTTCATACGCTTTATGGCTACCCATGGCTCAGCAGAAGAAGAACAGTTTTGTTTCATTTTTTTCCATTTTATAGATGAGGAAACTGAGTGACAGGCAGGTTATTGGAAAACGTGCTTTCGGGTCTCTAACTGCAAGCTGCAGTGTGATGCGATGTGTTTTCCGCTACACCGTGTTCAGCTCACTAGGCCCAAGAGTGAGCCCAGATCCAGTTGCAGTGGGATAGCTTCACATCTGTTCACCTGCTTGTGCTTTAGGGTGCTGCTCATTGGTTCCCTGTGGCTCTCTTAGCAGCTGTGATCTTTGGTAAATAGAAGGAAGACCAAGGGTAAACATCTTGAACACCCTTCCAGGCCTCTTTCCTCATTCCAGGACCTGAGTATAAGCAGATGCCCTTGCACATGTCCATCAGGACAGCTGTACAGAACCATCTGGCAAGGCTGTCTTCTTAATAGTTTCCCCAGGGAGAGTTCTGGACAGAGGCTTTGGAGCTCTGGTTTCCGTTGACTGACAAACTTAAATGACATGGTGAGCTGCCCATAAGTTGGGGACTCACTATGCTTAGACTTAGACCATACAGATGATGAGCAGCTCTGGGCTGAGGGTAATGAGAAGATTTAACACTTAAAAACACTTAAAAATAGTGCCAGGGCTGTGGAGCTGGCTTTGGGACATTTCTTCTTGTGTTACCCCAAGAAGAGCACAGATTTTGGACTCCTGATATTCAGGTTTCACAATATTTGGCCCAGAAGAAGCTGGGTGGGGGGAGGTTGGTGATGAGAATCTTGTATCCCACAATGATCTATGCCCATAAAACCTTCTACATGTGCCTTGGATCTTTGCCCTGGAAAAAGACAAAGCTAGTTTAGAGACTAGAAGGATGTTCTCAAGTCAGCCATGGTCTGAGCCTACTTAGGCTTGAATGAACGTTCTCCGGTTAGAATCCAGTCTACTGGTCAAGGTGAGGGTGTGTGACTTGCTACATTCAGCTCCTTGCTATTGATTGTTTTTGCTTTATTGTTTTGTTTTTCGGATCCTGCCTCTAGGTTACCTTGCTAAGTAAGGGTGTGGCCATGGCAGAGCGCAGTCTTGAAAGAAACTTACCAGTCTAATCTGGTTAACATTTCAAATGAACATAATAAAAGCATTTCTGAGCTCTGAAAGATAGTTCAGAGTAACAGCAATAGTTTTGAGTAACTGCAATTTGCTAATTTTTTTTTCAAATCAAATTTTCTCCTAAGGATAATTTAATAGACAAGCTTCCTTTTCTTTGTCCTTGTCCACATAAAAGTCACTTATTTGAAGGCAAAACAATAAAAGTAAATAAAGGAAGAGTGTGGACCTTTTAATGACTACCAATCATGTTGTATCAATTTGCTTTTTTCTCCCTATTAGGTAATTGCTATCTGAAGGCAGTCGCCTTTTTTTCCCCAAATGTTTACAAACATACAAGTCACAGACTGAAATCTCACAAAAGCTGTCAAAGTTAGAAAATTTCTCCCTAGTACAATTTATGTGCAATTCAAAGTGTTTTCTAAATAGTAAGCCAAGCTGTGTAAGAGCACAAACGACTTCCAAGTAGCGATTTAGTTGGTAGTGGTTCAACGGCCATTAGAATGACCTGTACGAAAGTCCCTACGGCTTTCCAGCATACTCAAGTGGTGTCCATGCTGGGAAATATTGCTTATGAACTCAGAACTGGTCTCTTCTCTCCCATAGGGAGGCAGAAGGCAAAAATGACTCTGCCTAGACCTGGAAAGCCAATTCTTAGGACAGATTGGTGACCCGAGACTCATACAGCAACATGGAAAGTCCAAGCTTTGGAGCTTAATGAATTTGAATTTGAATTCCAGGTTCCAACACTAACTATATCGTCATCTAGTTAATAAATCTTGCTGAGCCTCATTTTCCCAAATGCTTATCTTTGCAGCACAGTTCCTAAATAATGTCAGACAGGCAGGGCTTAAAGGACAAGTGGTAGAGGGGATGAGTGTAGACTGCTTTCTCAGGAAGTTTGGAGGATGATGCCAGGCATGGTGGTGCATGCCTGTAATCACAACTACTTGGGAGGTTGAGGCAGGAAGATTGCAAGCTCGAGGCCAGCCTCAGCAAGTTAATGAGACCTTTTCTCAAAAAGAAAAAATAAAAAGGACTGGGGATGTAGTTCAGTGGTTAAGTGTTCCTGGGTTCAATCTCCAGGACCAAAAAAAAAAAAAAAAATAGTGAGAAAAAGAAGAAAGAAAGAGAAGAAGCAGAAGTTTGATAGTGGAGAAGAGAGGGAACTGCCTTTATTACGGATTTTAAGACCTTTCAAGCTGTCGGGCACCAAGCTATGCTAACATTAGAGGGTTCTGATGTGTTCCACCATCCATCTATTCCCAGGATGGTTAGAGCAGATGGAGACTCCTGAGTGGTTTGACTGCCAGGAGATGTTCCAACCCACTGATCCAGAGAGAAGCGAAGTGGATTTGTAGGGTAATAGCGGTAAAGCTTGGCACTGAGAAAAAAAGGAAGTAGGCTAAGGGGGTAAAGAAATGGAGCTGGAAAAAAAGTGTTTGTAAACTCAGTTGGACTCGACCTGAAAAGTGGCATTAGCTGTGTGGAACAGTGGTTATTTTCTTCAAAAGATGACCAAATCACTGAGTTTATCATTTCTAGAACAGCACTGTCTGATGAAAATTCCTATAGTGATGTGAATGTTTTATGTCTGCATTGGCCAGTGGAAAGGCCACCAGGCACAGGTTGCTATTGAGCCCTTGAAGGATGACTAATGAGATTTTAAAAAGAACTGAATTTTAAATTTTACTTAATTCCCATCATTTAGATGTAAGTAGCTATACACAGCTAGTGGGCCACACACATGAATCATTCAATTTGCTTTTAAAAGATGCTCTGGGAATGATTTTTTAAATCATGCCACTTATATCTCATATCAGCCGACAGAAGGATACACCATGCTCACTTGTATATTTTGGGTTTTATTATGGTAGTTTAGGAAAACAAATTTAATAAATCACCTAGAAAATTTATATCCAGAAACCTCAAACCATAAATTAGAAAGCAAATAAAAAGGTCCCCCTTCCATAAAACCTATGCATAAGGTTTTTAACAAATAAGGGAGTAGAGTCACCTCTGGGAATCAGGGGTCCAACAAATGGTCATGCATTTTGGGAAATAAGGCAGTGGCTGAGGAGCAGTGAATCACTTAACACAGATGAGATATGAGAAATGTTTAGGGAGGCACAAAGAAGCCCATGCTGCACAGCCAGTGAGTAGCAGAGGCAGCTGTCAGACTCTGGCTCTACCAAGGTCTATGTGTCGACCCAGCACGCTGGGCTAGAAAGCTCCTTTTCCTGGGAAACCATGCATGTAAAGCGCCACGCTTGGTTAAGGATCCTCCAAATACAGTATTACTTACTATGACACTTCCTTCTATGAGTTGTCCTTATGCTGAATCAATCCAGTTCCAAGGAGCTCACCATCTCTCAAAGATGCACATTTCAGATTTGACCTTCTCTGGCCTGATGGCAGCGAGAAATACCTACCTAACAGGTAATGTCATTGCTGCCCTCAGGATAATTTTACTGAGCACAAGTTTTGTACCAAGTACTTAGGGATTCACTTCTCTAGCCTCAAGGCTCTTGGAGACAAGAGGAAGGAGACAGATAGCATGTACACGGATGGATGGATATCTGCAGGCACTGGTGAAGAGTGGGGGGAGATAAGGCCAGTGAGGGAGCAGAGCCCCATGGTGAGGCTCCATGCTTCCTGGAGATGGAAGGAAGGTAGGGAGGAAGCCAGGTCAACACCAGTGGGGAGAGTGAGCCAGGCACAGTACGGCCAGTGTGAGGTGGGCAAGAGATACTTGTGGGTGAGGAAAGAGCTGAAGCCAGCCTGGCTGGAGCAGGGGCAGGGATGGAGGTGAGATCAGGGAAGTATGGAGGGTGGAGGGGACCATGAGGGTCATGGCCCTTACACTGACTTCTCGGTACACAGGTGCCCCTTCTTCTCTTTCACCTTCATCCTCTTCCTTTCTATTTGCCCTGTGCACAACCTGGCATCACCTCCTGAACAGTCCAGGCATGTCCCCATACCACTGCTCCTTCCCCATCTGATCCCTCCTGGCCCACGGAGTCCAATCATTCCTCCTTTTTAAAGCAGAGCTGTCATGGAAGCATGCATGGTGTCCCCACAGCAGGGCATGGAGCTCACACCTGGAAGCCCTGCAGCAGTGGGAAGGCCTGCTGTGCAGGACTAGTTGGGCATTTAAGGACAGGAGGAGACAGGGCCCTGAGCCATGCATGCTCTCTAGCAGGAAAGGCATCTGAATACGACAGGTCTGACTCTGTAAAAGTGATCTTGGGTGAGTGTTCCAGCACCTGTGTGTGGAGGTGTGCTCATTCAGAGAGAACAGACTTCAGACTCAAGGCCTGTTTTGGAATCCCAGCCTAGGGAGACCTTGAGCAGATGACATAGAGGGCCATAGGTACAACGAGGGGTGCGTTTACATTTGCTGGGTTGGACGCTCATCCAAAGGGGTGGCACTAGTGACTCTTGATCAATCACTTAGCACGTGACGTGCCCCATGGCTTCAGATGGACCTCAATAAATACTTGTTAATAAACACCTGTCCATGTGGAGGCTGGAGCAAAACCCAGGCTTGGATGAAAGATTGTCAAACTCGTGTATTAGACCCAGCAAAGGCGTAGCAACACATAATCTAGGGCAGCCATGGATATGGGGCGGGAGGAGAGACGGGGTAGGGGAGAAAATAGATAAATGTTCTCTGGACAATAAATACCAAATAAATAAATAAACACCTGTCAATATTTATTATGGAGTGCATTTCCTTCCTTCTTTTTCAGTGAAATCCCCTGCACCACCCTGCTGTAACCACCTGTTGTTTCCAGGTTTCGTCAGGCTGCAGCTCAGACGTTTCCCCTGTGCTAGTTAAGCCTTAGGGAGAAGACAGAACATGACAGGAAAGAGCCCACTGTGGAGACAGGAAGCTAGGTGGAAGGGCCTGGGGGTGCAGGCGGGCGGGCTTGCCCTCAGCTCTTTTCCACTCTCCAGCCCTCTTCCCCTCTAGGTCACCTGACCAGCCGTTGACCTTGCAGCTGTGCTCTTCCAGGGCTTTCTGGTGAATATCCTTCCAAACTTTGTCTCTCTGCTCCCAGGGGCCGGTGCCCTGCCAGCCCCAGCTATCCACTATCATGTGGCCTTGCCTTTTCCAGCCCCGGTGTCTTCCCAGAAGACTTCAGCCCTCTGACATCCACACTGCCATTGGTAACTCACGTCTTCTCTTGGTCAAACCTGAAGGGCTTTGAGATCCCAGGCCCCGCCCCTCAGTGAGACCACCACCCTCCAGAAGGGCATGAAGGAAAGGCCCCAGCAGAAGTCAGCTTCTGCAGGGAAGGACTGTTGAGCACCTCACGCTCCTAGGATCAGCAAGTTCAGCGTTTGGGGGGAAGAAATCATTCACAGGTTGAGACTCTTCTGGCTCCGGGGAGGAGTTTTCCAACTTTCTTCTGGGAGGCCCCCGCCTGTGGCTGGCGGTAGGAAAACCCACTCTGGGAGGCCTGCTTGTCTTTTCCATTCCTGTCTTCCCCTGAGCATTCCTGAGAGGTACAGGCAGTCCCTGCTAGTGGCCTGGCCCCCCGGCTCTGCGGGAAAAAATGCAGCTACTCTCAAACATTCCCAGTGGCACGTCATTAAGTCCTCGGCCACACCCTCTCCTCTGAGTGTTTGCTCCTTAGTTGTGGCAACCAAATGCCCTTTCTGCATGTCCCCCCTTGCCGCACATCAGTCAGCTCCATCACCAACACCTCTCCTGCAGGCTCCCTTCAATCCCTCCCTAGCTGCCAAGGGACAGAGAGGCTACAGAGAGAGGATCAAAATATCTTCCCCTATGGATGTCCAAGACTGAGGCTGCTCAGAAGGTCAGAGGTCTGAAGAGTAGTCCCAACCTTCACTGTACAGACACAACTGATCGGGATGGGTGTGAGGACATTTCAGCTCTGTAACTGCGTAGGCATCGAGTCGCTGGTGTTGGTCTGTCTGTGACCATGGCCTGACTAGCTGGTGGAGCTCATGGTTTACTGGCTCTGATGCCAAAACTCAGCAAGATCAGAGATGGGAGGAGACCCAAAGCTCCATTTCTCTGTGAGCCAATCAGCACCTATCACCAGGATCCTCGACAGGGCATAGGCCACTCATGGTCGTTCCTTCTCCAAGGCAGGAAGAGTCACTGCTATTGACCTAGATGAAGCAGCAAGACTTGGAAATGTAAAGATTGCTGCATTTTTTTTTTCTGTCCAAAGACTTCCAGTTTGGTTGTGTAGAAGAAACACAAATCCCTGTCCCTCCCAAGCAGCACCAACAAAAAATTGACGTTGAGTTTTGTTCTGTTTCAGTATCTCAGCATGTTGAACTCCTACAGGACGAAGGTGATTGAAGTGAGGGTCCTGGCAGCACTGCAGAGTGGCACTTGCTGGCTGTTTTACCTTGGCCAAGTTGCCTGCAGTCTCCGAGTTTCCATATCAGTATGGACGGGGTGGTGATGTGCTCACAGTGCTGCCGGGAGAATTAGGTGAGGGAAGCCGTACGGAAGAGCTTGCAGGATGCCTGGCACAGAGCGAGCAGTCGATGAGCAGCACCCGTGCTGTGAAACCAACCGCATCTTCAACAACAGAGGACATTGCTGTAAGATGTGAACGCCTCTTTGACGAAGTTCAATGTCAAAAATTCAAGAGGATCTTTGCCACATGAAAAAGATGCATATTGTGAATCTGATATGTGTTCTTGTTTTCCAACCACACTGTCAAGGCACCTGGAAAGGGGACTGTTGGTGGAGACTGTGATTCCAGCTCGTGATCTTAGGACCTCAGAAGGGGACCCTGGAGCATCCTGTTGAGTACTTAGAAGGCGTGTTTTAAACACTGTGGTAAGTGCTATCTCATCTACCCCTCAAGCTGCTGGTAGCTTATCCCACGCTTCTGTACTCTGTGATGCTGCTGTTGGAACATGGTAAACGAGGGTTTGCTTTTTGTCATCCTGCTAGGTCCCGTCAGCTGGAGGCACTTGAGGGACACTATCTTGCCATCCATGTCAGTGTCATCCTGCCACAGGCTCTTCACCATGGCAACAGCAGAATGTTCCAGTCTCCCTGGTCATGTGTGCTCAAGAAACATTCTCTCGATCCCCAAAAGGAGTTCCAGCACTATGCTAATGGCCCCTTCTTCAAGAGGGCGTCTAAACAGATTGTACTGCTGAATTGTGTACATTTAGGAATATGTGACAATCCCAACATTATGTAAAACTATAATGCACTAATAAAAAAATGAATTTTTAAAAAACCTACCAACAAAGCAAACAAAAACAACAACAACAAAAAAGAATAAATCAAAAGAACTTGATTAACGACTCAAAAAAAAAAAAAGAGGGCATCTATCTTGTAGGAAGCCAACTTCCTCCTTTTGCATCCCCAGCCCAGGGGCAGTGCTGTGTCCTGCAGTAATGACTAGTCCATTTGTGCCATCTCAGCACCGTACGTGCTGATCCCATAAGACATTTTAACCAGCCCGCTATATTAAATTCTCCCTGCTGGAATCTTGACTGCAGCTTAACTGATACACTGATGGAGCCTTTGAATGCCTCTGTTTTAGGACTCTAGATCCTAGAGCACCACTATTGAGATGATCTTAAAATTCAGATTTAGAAATGAAAACTACAGTCTAGGAGATGTAAGTGCAGTGCTGTGAGATCAATCATGTAATGGTGGGGCCAGAAGGTCTCCAAAATGAGCTGTTTGTTCTCATTCTATTTCCACTATTAGTCGACAGGGGACCTGTATTAACTTTTGAAAATCTCATAAAATTTGTGCAATATATGATGCACAGAAGGGGGTGAGAATTCCACGGCTGAACCACCAATGCCGTGATGCACATACGGCAGCTTTTCCTGGCTTGCCCAACTCCCAGCGTGCTGTGCCTCCTTTGCTCCTATAAATTAGGGAATGAAGGGCACAGCGTACCTCCTGCTGTCCACTGTCTGCATGCCCACATCAGGCGCTGACAGTGCATCTCACTGCTCTTTCTGGCCAGGTAACCCTCATCAGACTCGTTTCCAAGCCAGTTGTCCAGGCAGCCCCTTGCACTAGATCAAAAGTAGCACTTAGGTGGAAAGCCACTTGCCACCTGCAATCTTAGGATTCATGGAAATTCACTTACTTTGGGTATTAAAATTTCATCTTACACATTCTATCTCAGTCCTGAAAGGGTTACAAGATTCCTGGCCTAATGATACGCAACAACTGTCAGATCCAAGTATGGATGAGTTCAGTAAGACCAGCCAGAAAAGCCACAGACATTTCAGGTAATCAATCCACTAGAGGAAGTTTGAAATGGGCATCAATTACAGGGCTTTCCCAGAGCGGAAAGGTGACTGGTGAGTTTTGGAAGGGTGGTGCATCCTAGAGATTAGAAATAGCCACAAGCAGGTTCCATGTGAGGTGACAGGGACACATGGAGGGGATGGAAATCATAGAGGAGGTGAGGGGACAGTGCATGTAGAAGAGATGGAAATCTTAGAGGCGGCTCTGAAGATGTCAACCAGGACAGAGAGAGGAATCACCCTGGTTTCCTTCTCCTCCCTGTCCTCCGATCTTCCACCAGCACCTCCCATGGTCCCAGCATGAAGCCTGCTTACAACAGAGTCTGGGAAATGTGGTTTGTAAGAATCAGCACTGTGTGGTACAGAACAGTGCAGAGGAAGTTGAGAAGTGGATCTGAGAATGAAGGGACGATGGGCTGACGAGGGATACATGCACGGTCACCTGAAGTTCAGCTATCCTTAGAACAAGGTGGCAAGGGGCAGGGCATGCCCCAACTGAGTCTCCTCATCCGGCAGGTAAGCCCTGTGATACACAAGGACATGGCTCAAGGTGTTTCCTATCTAGTGGATGGGTAGGAAGACACTGTCTGTCTCGTTGGACAACAGCCCCAGGGTCACTTGACATTTGAATCACTTGAAACAAAGGAAGTCGCTCCTGTTTATTAAGCACAAAATATGACTGAGGTTCTCCTGCTGAGAAAGGTAGTAAGGGAACAATTACACTAATTTGTACCCCATGTGAGGAGACACATCATAGTCCCTAACAAAAGGCAGCTTTGGTGCAGAAACATACGTCAAAACATATGTCGAAGTAATCAAATACAGCACACATTTTTGCAAAATCCCAGAACAAGAAGGTTCATTTTTTCACACTGTGGAATAGTGCAGATATGAACCAAATCCTGAATTCCCATGTGTCAAGAGAAATTTTCAGTTTGTTCTATATGATGTTGAGGTTTCATCAGAAACAAAATGACTAATTAATTGATTAATTCGAAATGATAATATGGTCAATGATTGGCTGTGGGAACAGAGTTGATAGGCATGAGGTTTACAAAATTAGAACTGGGTTCTGGGTCCATATATCAAGCCATGATGTCTTGAAGGCTTTTACTCCCCAATTTCTGAGCCAAGTATTGGATAGAACCGAGTATTGGATAAAACCACGGGTAACACAAAGAAGAGACAAAAAAGAAAAAGAAGAAAAGAAAAGGACACAGCACAGGATGAATTGAGAATTCACAGCTAGAATCACCACTCTGTGGCTCTGCGTCACCATCATGTGACACACACAAGTAAATCAAATGTGCAAGGAGAGACCATTTTCCCAGATAGTAAGAGCAAGCTCTGCACCCGAGCCGGTTTGCTAATGGAAATGGGGGTTTGGAGTGGGCCAGCTCTACTCTCTCTTCCTGTCCATCACAGGGCAACTGGACCAGCAGCACCGTGCCAAGATCTCAGTGGGAGGAGTACTTCCCTTTCTAGGAAATTGAGTGCGCAATAAACCTACCGGTGGAGGCAGTATATCACAAGGATTAGAGCAGACAGCCCCTGGTTGAAATGCCTGCTTCTACGTAACTGTGAACTTGTGCAAGTCATACTAAAGCTGTGAGACATTGCTTCCTCTTAGAGTACTCATTTCAGATTCACAGCAAATATTTAGAACTACTATGCACTTAGAACACATAGCACACTGCCTCTCCTTTCCATGGTGAATTCACACCCAGGGCAGGTCTTACCTAGATGCTCCATCATGGGATGGGTGGAACTATGGGTCTCAATCTCTTTATTTATCAAACCTCATTAGTGGCATATAATTAACTCTTGTATTATTTACATTCTAAGTATCAGATGTGCACATTTGTATCTAGGAAGTTCCAGATGCAAAAGGACAGGAAAACAGTGGGAAGAAACCCTTGTCTTCCAGCGTTCCTTCCTGGTCCCAAGTGGTCCTCTACTTGCTCTTTCTTTTCCTGACCTTGGAAGGACATCTTCTCTCTTGCAGGGTTTCGGGTCTACCCTCAGAAAGCAGACAGCATCCCACCCTTCCTTCTGTTCCTGTCTGATGGATCTGAGACTCACCTGTTAGTGAGAGGGATGTTCTGCACAGAACCCTGCCCTGCCTGCACACGGTCTCCTCTCCTTTCCATGGTGAATTCACACCCAGGGCAGGCCTTACCTAGATGCTCCATCATGGGATGGGTGGAACTATGGGTCTCAATCTCTTTATTTCTCAAACCTCACTAGTGGCTTATATATAACTATTTGATTATGTTGCATAAGTGTGGGGCTCTGGAGTTCAGGAGGGGTTGGCAAGTGATTCTTCTCTTCCACAAGGCATCCATGAACATGGTTTGGTGGTATGCAACTGGCAGAGAGACTCAGTCTCCTGGATCCAAGACAGCCTCGTTTGTGTGTCTGGAGCTTGGCGGGATTGTCATGCTTGCGACTGCAGACCCGAGAGCCTACACATAACATCTCCATCATGGGAGACCAGCACAGTGGCCTTGGGTTTCTTACCTGTTGGCTCAGAACTCCAAGAGCAAGATCTTTAGAGAAGGAGCACAAGTCCCCAGCTCTATGACTCCTACTGGAAGTCACACAGTGTCACTTCCTCATAAGTTATTGGTCATAAACCTGTCCAAGTCAAGGGCAGAAGCAATAGAACACACTTCGAGATGGGAGGAGTGTGGGAGAATTTGTGTCCATAGTTTAGAACTGTCCCAGCCTTCATCTTCTATTAATCATCGCTGCTTGGGCAGGGATGAGGACTTTGATCATCACTTTTCCAGAGAATGTCTTAAGCCCAGGCTCTTAACTTCTGATTATTGAAAAACTTAAAGGGAATCACATGTTTTGGTGATGGCCAAGATAACATCTAAAGTTACATTGTAGAGAGGAAGAAAGAGATTAAGTGTTTTGGGCTCCCCACCGTGAGGCCTTGCGTAACACCCAGCCTATTCCAAATGCTGCTACAGAGGCAAGAGGAGAATGTGTCTGGGAGGGCTTTTGCAACCTTTTTCTCAGATGCCCTAAGTTTAAATTCTCCCACAGCATCCTGTCTTAGTTCTTCTTACCCTTGTTATGGTAGGTTCAGCACATAACTTTCCCCATAGAAAGTTATGCTCCAAAAGAAAACCAACTTGGATCCCCTGGATCTCACAGTGTCTGGGATTCAGCAGATCTGGTATAAGCACATTTTTATTGACCATTAACCTAGAGAAGGTGGCAAAGGGAAGATGAGACTCATTACCGTATAACAGTAAGGATATAATTGGCCATGAAAAATCTGACTCCTGGGGGGCTGGTGCAGCGGCTCAGTGGTTGCAGCACTTGCCTGGCAAGCTTGAGGATATGGGTTCAAATCCCAGCACCACGTGCACAGCAAGGTGTCACAGCAACAAAAGCCACACGAAAAACTACATAAAACTGACTCTCTCTCTCACTGTCCCTCTCTGATTCCTCTTTTCTTCTTCTGTTAGGGTGAAGGATCTAAGGCCTGCATATTTGTAATAGAAGGTGGAACATTTAAAACCTTAACAATTCCCCAGGGAGTCCAATGAGATCACTCAGATCATGGAAGGGACACAAAGCAACATGGGAACGCACAACACTTACTAACAGCTTTGTTTATTATTGAGTTGATTACTTCATTTTTACAACCATACAATAATTCTCTTTCAAACAACACTGTTACACTTGAAGATGGTCACATCCTAGTCTCTCTTCCTTCTACAGTAGTAAAGTGTTTCTTTCCACACTCAATTTTGTAATAGAACATTTGAATAGCAAGAAATGCAATTAACCGAAAATAACGAAGAGACCCAACCCCCTGGAAAACGATTGCACGGTCAGTTAAAAGTCTACTGCTCTTACGGAGCTTCTCATTCATTCAGGAGGAAACAGCAGAGATCTCAAGGGGACATGGGAGCTGCGGGGGTGGGCGTCATGAGTGGAGGTGACTCCCTTAAGACCTGTTTGGCAGTTTGGAAACGTGAGGTTTAATACTGGCTCAGTGCTATCACCCTTTCTAGCAGGATGGGGTGTGATGGAGTCCTCCCTGGGAAGAAGCCCTCCAGCTCTGTGTACAACCTTCCTAAGACGCACACCCAGCCCCGCTCCTGTTGGCCTTTCAGACTTGAACGTAGGTTGGATCCAGTCACAGGAGTTGCATGCGCATTGTGTGCGTGTGCGTGCATATGTGGCCGTGTGTGTGCGCGCGTGCACGTGTGGGTGGGGGTGTGTGTGTGTGTGTGTGCAGTAAGGAGAACACAAGAGGCCCCTGAGGAAGGAAAGGACTCATGGGGAAGGGAGGCCACAAAACACACAGGGAGGAGACAAAGATCAAGGGGATGAAGAGGTGGAGGGACGTGGGAGAGCGGGGATGGCAGAGGAGAGTGGGCCTAAAATAGAAACAGAGCCAGGGTAACGGGGTGACCTGATGCCACTCCTGGCCCTCCCTCCCTGTCTCCCCAACCCCTGGGTCAGGAAGGTGCTGGTGGCCTTGCCATCCTTCCACTCAAAACAGCATCCTTCAAGCAGACTTGGCAGAAGGATGGCAGCGTGGGGGCTACGAGGAGGTGCTGCAGGCCTGTCCCAGGGCTGGTGGCCACCTCTGCTCTGGTGGTGGCAGATGACTTGCTTTCCAGGAACTTTCTCTCTCTCTCTCTTGCTTTCCTGCATTACCACAGGTGGGTTATGCACATTTTCAGTATTAGGAAGAATGGAATTCAGCTTTCAGGGTTTCTCGGAAGCGGAGAGGGAGCAAGGCCAATCTGTGTTCCCACCATGGTGGGGAGGGCCATTGGCAACAGACTGCGGATGCCAAAGGTGCCCTGGATCCAAGGCTCAGGCCCACTTTGGCTCCCCCGGGTTCCACTGCAGTGACCGCATCTGTGAGATGGGTGCTGGGGAAAGGTGAAGCTGTCTGGGAAGGTCCCCATGGAGCTCCAAGCTGGGACAACTGTATGCTGCAAGCAGCGCTCAGAACAGCAGCGCGGCTCAGGAGCTGGGTGGACCCGGTGGACCCTGTGCTCTGGAGTCCAACAGCCAGACTCATACCGTAGCTCAGGCACAGCACAGGGGGCTGGGGACTCACCCAGTCACTTCTTTGCCTTGGTTTCCTCTTCACTGAAATGTTGACAGGAATAGCACTTTCCTGGGGGTTGCTGAGGGAATTCAAGGGTATTTAAAGTGCATATAGCAGTACCTGGCACATGGCACGCACTCAGAAAATGCCGTCTGTCCTTATTCCTATTTAGAACAAATCAATAAGGTTCAACTTAAAGGTCATGCACCTCCTTCCTGACCTCTGTCTCGGGTTTCCACATGAGGGGTCCTGGCCAAAGCAAGGGTGGCTGAAAGTGGCTGTGGGTAATTAAGGTCATTGCTGGCCAACATGGCCCCAGGGGCCTGTTTCTGAAAGGCTGGTTTCCTGTTAGCTGCAACATCCTGAAACGCTCAGGCGTGGGGTAGAAATGGTGCCTTAGCCCTTCTCTGTGCTTGGCACTGACTGGATGCACAGAAGCTCTGCTATTACCAGCAGCCAGATGGTGGTGACAACAGCAGACTCCTCCTGCTGATGGCCATCAGGGAAGTGACTGGCAGAAGCGGCAACACGATTCAGCAAATTTAGCGAGGTGAGGGAGAGGACGGGCGTGTTTGGAGATCAGTAATAGCTCGGGTTCACTGAAACACTGATGTGGAAATGCCAACCCCTCTCAGACTGGACCAAGCATCAAGCAAGCTTTATCTGTCCAGGATAGGAAGAAGACCCAGGCCCTTGGATGGGCATTAATAGTCTGAAAGGCTTCATCCAAAGGAGGCACAGGAGTTATTTAAAATGGAGAGTTCCATTCTCTTCCCTAGACTGCGGACTGCTAGCCAGTCTCCCAGGTAGACATCTCTGAAGATGCATCTAGCTGCCACTTAGGAGCGTCTCTTTCCAGGAGAATCCACAGGGGGCCTCTGGTTGCTGCTCAGAGGAGAGAGCAGAGACCCACTGAGTAGGGGTTAATTCCAGTCCTGGCTTAAAATGGGAGACCTGAAAACCCAGGAGGCCCACTGGGCCTATCACGGTGGAGAGAGCAATCAGAAGGCCTGGGAGCAAACCTGGAGGCTTAAAAGGCCAGCTCCCCCAGTGGCTTATCGTCCTTCTGGTGAGCAGGGCTCAGGCTCCCAGAGCAAGGTGTTTCCTAAGGAATGCCTGAGGGTCGGGCCCGACCCAGGTCTAGCTGTCCAGCTTTCCCAGAAGCAGCAGACTCGGGAACTCAGGGAGCATGGGGGCCTCGATCTGCTGCACCTGTCCCCAGAAGTATGAGAACTCTTGAGCATCTCGATGAAACTCTTGGGGTAAAAAAAGAATGAAACAAATTAATACCAAAACAAGTCCCAAAGTAATCCTGTAAGGAAAGATGGTGCTGCATGAAGCCACTGGCTGGCAGTTTCGCTGACCATGCAGATGGGGAGCATCATACTGAGAAAGTTCTGCAAGGAGCAAGGATCACTCTCTCCCTGCTGCCGATGTCACCTGTGCAGCTTTCAATGTTCCATTAAAAATGTTAAAAACCCACAAACCAACCCGAATGTTCCCCGCCTCCACCTGCCCTAGGTGGCAGTCACTCTCTAGCCTCATGGTGCTAGATGTCTTTGCTGTCCCCATAGTCATTGTAGGGGATGCTCAGGGTCTGCTCCTCACAAGTCTTCCTGAGGTCCCGGCTGAGCTCTGACCAGTCAAGTCCATAGGGCCTGATTTCGCTGTAGCGGCAGCCCAGGTACTTGAGAGCGCTGCGGCGCAAGCCTATCTTGGGCTCCTGGAGGAGTCCATCGCACCAGCTGCTGAGGTCCCCAAGCTGGGAGAGGATGAGGCCGGCTTTCCTGTGGACCAAGCAAAGAGGATACTGTAGTCAGAAAGAAAGGAAGGCAGGAGGGACAAACAGCCGCCATTAGCGTGAGACTTTACACTTCAAGAGGGCAGAGGCTGATCTATTTTGTGGATCATTCTGTCTTTGGCTCTTAAAACAGCAGATCCCCCATGAATATCTGTCCAGCGATGAATGAATGAATGCATGCATGAATGGTTGTACAAATTGAGCCAGGCACTAAAAAGAAGTAAAGAAGACACGATAAGGAAAAATAAGGAAGAGAAAAAACAACTAATGCTTTAGCAGGAATGGACATCTTTTACAACGATGGGGTCAGCAGTCTTGAAAGGCAAATCAATTTTTTCTAAAGCCAGTAATTCATCATCACTAAATGACAAGCCGTGTGCTTTGCTGAATACTTCTCCTTCAAGGCTATCTCTGAACTGATAAAAGCAACCAGTGTATTACACTGAACGGGCTTTCAAATGTGACCAACTATGTGTTGAGGCGATGATAATGTAGCAAGGACGAGGACAAGAGCACCTTGGTTCACATTGACAGAGGGACAGTCGGTGGACAGAGCAGATTCTCAGTGGCACACATCCCTAGTTAATCCCCAAGTGACTTCATGCTCCATGGCCTCATCTCCCCCAGGAAGTGGTGAAGGCCACTATCAAAACCACTAAGCACCAGTCAAGAGGCAAGTTCACGCACCTTTCCAAGGTGCAAGGGCCCTGGGCCAGGAATGTAAAGTGGGAGAGCTTCTGCCGCCCAGCTGGGGAGGGGGCATCTCCACACCTCACCCACAGCCCCTTCCTCCTGTGTCCACCTGCTGTCTGAGATAAGAGCTACCCGAGCACCAGTCCTCAGACCTCGCTGGTGTTCCCTCCACACTTAGGAGGCACGCATAAGGATTCTCTCACTTTTTTTTATTATTTTTATTATTTATTCAAAGACCTAAGTGACCAGAGACCCTTGATGGAAGCTTCTCTTATTCGAACAAGGTCGTGTGAGGCTGCAAGATGCAGCTGTGGAACACCTAAGAACAACTCTCCTTGCACTATTTCTTGACTGCTAGACTCATGCGAAGAACCAACCCTTCTCTAGTTTAATCAACGATTCCTTCCGGAAGCTGGAAGCTTCCCGCACGCCATTTAGAACAATAACCACGTTCATGTCATCTCTTCTTTCCTGGCAGTGAACGTCACGGAGTGGGGTGGTCTCCTGCATTCCTTAGAGGCCACACTGAAGTGAGTGCCCGGTGACGCTGGAGGAAAGGTGTTGAGCGGGAAGTCACAGCAGGGAAGGGCACATTTCCGCTGGCTCCAAGTTGGGCCAGCGGAGATCAAACAAACACTCCGCTGCCGCCGACTAAACATGTCAGGCTGCTGATCCGCGCCCTCCCTATCAGCTTCTGCAGTTTGGCCAAACAGGTTTTCCAAAAGCTGTCACCAGAGAAGGTGGCCCTTCTCTTAATCTGTCCTGCTGTAGGGCATTAGTTGCTAACAAATTCTTGGGAGGTGAAGGAAGGGGAGTGGAGGAAGAGCGAGGGTGGCCTCCGGGACATCCTCAGGGAACATGCGGGAGCCTGTCCTGGCCACCCTCTCAAAGCATGGATTGAATTAGCCCACGGAGCCCATGTGGCGGCTTTCATGGCTCACTTTTTGTTTTTTCAGTAAGAATTAGCTTGGGTCTGCCCTTGACCGTCTCAGAGCCTGGGGCCTTCTTTCTTAGTAACAGTGCAACCAATGTTGCTCCCAAAGTGTTTTCAACCCTAACTGGCGCTGGAGAACTCCGCCGGTTTTCAAGACAGAGGGTTTAACTGAACCCAGGGAGCCCTTTCTGCTTGCTCACAGGAAGTGTGTACCCACAGACCCAGTTTTACTCATTCTGCCAGCTCACCCCAAAGTGGGCTGATGCATCTCAAGGCGGAGGACTTTCCTTTCCTCTGGACCTCCCTGGGGCCCAAGACAGTGAGGAGAAAAACTTCATTTTCTACGGGCTGATGAAACTGCACAATGTTTTCTAATATTTTTCTGCAAAAGACCAGTATTACACAGGAAAGAGGCCCCTGGGAGGAGAGTTTTGGAAGGAGACAGCACAGTCAGAAGCTAGCCTGACTTTACATAGAGCCCCACATTTCTTCCCCTGCTCACTTTCTTCATTAACCAATTTTCCTTCTAATTGTTGAGTTACAAAAGAGAAATTTTACAAAGACTCCAAATGCCCTTAGAAATCAAGATGAAATATGCAATACTGGTGCTATTCAAATGGTGGCATTTATTCTCCCTAACATAGAACTGTGTATGTACTCAATAAATATTAGAAGAAAGAGGGGAAGAGAGGGGATGGGAGCAGCCTGGGGCCCTGGGGAAGCTGTAAGCATTGTGCCGTTCCAAATTAGGCCAAAATAGATGCGTCTCGTGTTGCTTTGTAGGAGAATGTGCAATTTAACTCAAAACAGGTCTGTACAATGCAAACATTTGCAAAGTTCCTGCACAATAAATATTTTTGGATAAACTCCTTGAAAAAAATCCTAATTTCCTTTCACAAGACTGAGCTTTTGGTTTCTACAGTTTCAGCATTTGGAATTCAGAGTCCGCATAATGAGGGTAAAGAAGATGAGGCGCAAAGGTTTCCTGAGTTCAGGAAATGCATGCACAACTTCACCACTTAAAGAGAATTTATCCAAAGGTGATCTGAAAGCAGAGGACTTACTTCTCTGAGCACTGAAGCTCACCTAGGAAATCTCAGCAGCAGTATTAGAGAGCAAGAGGTACAAAACTTAAAAAAAAAAAACTACCCAAAAACGGTAAAAGAGGCAGTACGGTTTATTGGTTACCTGGGGCCTAACTCATCCTCACAGCGCCAGGTGAATTCTCCAAAACTCTCGTAGTGCTGGTTGTAGTGGTACAGAACTCGATGCAAGGTGGGGGAGCCGAGATCTAGCAGGGTGTTGTAGGCAGTCTGCTGCTCCTTCCCACTGGTGTAGCCGTTGAAGAGGTTGTAGATCTTGTCCGCTATTTCTGAAGAGGGAAGAGGAAGCAAACAAGCCACGCATCCTTCCAGGAGGAGTCTGGAAGTGCAATTTCCACGTTACATGAACTTCACAGAGTGTACTTACACAAACCTAGAGTGTGCAGCCTACTACACACCTAAGCTACGTGGTCTACATGGGCTCCAGCCTACTGCCCCTAGGGCATGAGGAACGAGATGAGAAGAGATTACATTCGGCACAAGAGGAAGGATGCGATCAAGCCATACAGACCTGAGATGTAAACCCCTCTTTATAAGTGGGAGTACATGCTAAAATAAGGGTACAAGGTAGTGTACGGTAGACACACATCAACAACGTAGTCATACGTTACCATGATCAGGTATTATGCACTGTGCACAACCGCATGTGCGGTACTTCTGTGTGCCTGGCAGCGTGGCTGATGGTTTACACCAGCAACAGCCCACACCGCGGAGAATGTGTTCTGCTAGGACGTCATGAAGCCACAACATCACGACCGGAAGGTAGGAATTTTCAGCTCTATTATAATCACATGGGAACCCTGCCTGTGTGCCAAATATCCATTGTTGACCAAAACAGTGTTACACATTGAGTGACTGTAAATATGATTTTATCTACATATACATATGTTTGTGTATATATATAGTACAGGCACACATGTTATATGTATGTACACACACCTTCATATGCACGTGTGCATGTGTGTGTGATGTTCAAGAATACTGAAACTAAAGACTGTGGATTCAGTTGTATGATTTAGTCTAGCTCTGCCCTACCAGGCTTCAGATTTCTCTTGTATAAGATAAAAGCCTTCAACTAGGACACCTCTAAGGTCAGGTTCACTTATAATACTCTCTTTACCCAGGATTTCCAAAAGTATGTAACCTGAGGCCAAAGTTCACATATTCACTCTTGATGGGCAGGGGCGAACCCAGTGAAGCAGAAGGAAAGGTAACGCGAAGTGGGGCAAGAAATGAGGGAGAGGAAATACAGGGGACCAAGGGACCTGGCTGACCTTCCTGAGAAGCTGGCTGCGTTTAGTGTGAAGCTACAGGGTTCCTACCAATCTCTCCTGAGGGAGAAAGAGACTTCACTGCAGCTCCCATTCAAGACCGGTCCAAGTTTGCTTACTCCCCGGAGGCATTAAGAGCCCTGCACAAGCCTGGATGGATGCAAGTGATCGGCCAAAGTGACAGAATAGCCCAGGCAGGAGGTGGCAGGGTGTGGCTCAGGGATGAAGTGAAGAGCTAGCATGTGGCCCTGCCAACAACATGGAAAACCTGAGTGGCAATGACCATGGCACAGAACCACCTAGACCAGACACGAGGCAGGGCGTAGACTTGTGGCAATGCAGATATCGGATCTAGAATAATCTGCAGCTCCAAATGAGCTCGACTTTCTGGAATTTCAGCCTCAAGACTTACGTTGCTATGACTGAGTCTGGTGATGTGGCAGGGGGCGATGGTCTTGCACAGCCTCGTGGCGTATTCTTCTGCAGCCCACAGCACTCGATCATTAAACGCTTTCTCATTAAAGCGGTCAGAAAGGAGATGTGTTGGCATGGTCTCCCTCAACAGCTGGGAGTGCAGATTTGTCTTGGATCCAACACTAATTCCAGGGATGAAGAAACTTACATGAACAGGAACCCAAGTCAGACTTCAACCATGTGAGTCTCTGTTAGTGGAAGGCATAGCAACCTGGCTCCTTGCCATGACCCCAAGTGAATGCAGGGCTACTGGAAATGACAGATTCACCCAGGAGTCCCCTGAGTTGAGATCAACAAGAATTCTACCCGTATCCTGTGCAGTTGAACCCCTTACTTGTCTGTCTTGTCCACAGCCTGTGAGGACAGGAGCCAGATCTGAATCTCTTGGTGCCCTGGGTATCTAGCTTGGGGCCAGAAAATACAGTAAATCAGAAATGATAGCTGAACTCATGAATTCATAACGTTGGGAGCAGGCTGAATCTACTTCAGGGGCAGGTTTCTCAGGGCTCTCTCTCCCCACCAGTTTACGCCAACCTAAAGTCGACACATTTAGCAGCACTAAAACTGTTTCAGAAATCCATTTGGATGTTGAAGTTGTGAAGATTCTCAGGTTGTTAAAATGGGACCAAGACATAAAGTGCTCAGTGATCTAGAAAATGAAGATCCATAGTATTCCGTTATCTATTAAATGCTGATGAGTGCCAAGAACTTCACATACGCGAATCTCAGTCCTTATACCTCTGCTACAGATAGACTTGAATGTCCCTGTTTTACAAATGAGGAGATTCAGAGACATGCCAGGTTACCTGCCCAACATCACACAGCCAATATGGGCTGCAGTTAAGGTACTAGATGGTGTCTATCCGCCATTGCTATTTATTAGGTATCTTAGTCGTGGACAGTCGATTTAAGGCCTGGGTGGCTATGAGTTGGGGACAGGGAATTTGTGATAACTGCCACTAGTGGAGGGCATTGCTCTGGTTGGACCTACATGCAAAGTTAGTGGAAGTCCTAGAAAGGTGTGCAGGGAATTTGTCGTTTCTGGATCTGAGATGGAAAGAAGCAGAGGGACTATTCTTAGAGCTGGGTTGTATTCAGTGAGAGGCAAGGAGTGTTTGCTGAGGCAGGAAGACCAGGGGAGGGAAAATGCTGCTATTCAGAAGCAGCTTAGCCGGGCAAGTTTGGACTTCCTCCCCTCCCCCTGCTCTGGGGCCACTGTGTTATTTCTTGCAATGGAAACAGCTTAGACCTCAGGCCCTGGTGTGGCAGACTCTGCTGAGGAAGGACAGTGTTAGGGGAGGTGATTCCTGGCCATTATCACAACATAACTGTCGTTTCCAACTGGAGGTGAAGCTTCCTGTCACCTACAGCAGGTGGGATAAGACCAGATTCTGTTACTAATCTCATAAAACCAAGGTAATCCAACTGAGGGAATTCTTAGGAGCCCACATAAGTAAATTCAGGAAGATGTACAAGCCAGCTCCCAGACCCTGGGCACGCCTGGTCCTCCTCTTCACGCTGGGAATTGAGAGATGTCTTCACTAACCTCCACTCATTACCTCTCAAGAATTCACCAGCTCAAGGGATGGAAATGAATATAGGCATTTTGAATTACCATTTCACCCAGCCTTCAGCTGCACCGAAGTTGAATTATCCAAGACAGACACCTGTCCTCCCCCTCTGCAATGTGCATGATGGTCAGAAACAGGTAAAATGCAGGTGAAAAGATTGCAAGGAGTCTGTCCACACAGCATCATCACAGAAAAAAAAAAAAAAAAAAAAAAAAAAAAAAAACCCAGTTAGCAGGAAACTAAGATCTCTCAGGCAGCAGAATAAATTAACAGGAATGGGACCAAGGCCCTCAGACCCAGGAGTCTGTTTAAGAGTAGACATTCTGACATTTAATGAAGTTGGCTCCACTCTACCATCTGTGTGGCCTTGGACAAATTACTTAACCTCTCTGGGTCTTAGTTTCATTGTCTGGTTAATAATAGACGCCTTCCAAGATTACTGTGAGAAGAAAAGGCTTGCTAAATGCAAAACTTCTATGTAGCACAATATCTGGCCACAGTGAGCTTGCATTTTCTCATTCATTCAATAGCATTGCTTTTAATTTTTAAGATTTCATCATATATTATAATTAGCCATACTAGTGGGATTCATACACTGACATAACATATTTGATAAGATTGATCGATAACATTTTTTATTGAGTGCAGACCAATGTCTGATATTTTTCTAGGTATCTGAGCCATGTCAGCGAGAGAATCTGGAACAACGCCCTTCCCCTATCTTGCAGTCTAGACGCAGCCGGCAGTCAGGTCGGCGAGGAGCGGAGGAATGAGGATAGCGAGTTAGCAAGTGGGGAGAACAGCAGGAGCGGGGAGCGAGGGTTGGGTGGGGCAGGACAACTGTGGGAAAAGGGGGTACAGGGGCTGCGACCTGTGGGAGGGGGCATAAGAGGCACGGTGTGGTGGGAAAAGCCCACGGGGGCAGGAGACACCAGCAGCAAAGTGCCCAGGCGAGAGTGGGTAGCACATTTGGAAACCGCAAATAGGATGGTGTCAGGAACGGGTGAACGAGGGGAGAGAAGATGGATGCTAATTTTTTTACAGTTCTTTGCTAGGTCAAGCTTTCCTTGACCCAATGAGACAGAGGGAGAGACTGGAACACAGGAGTCCAAGAAACTGCAGGAAGTGGTCTGATTCAAAGAAGAGGAGAGACTCCGGGGCAGAGGGGCTTTCTCAGCTCCCAGTGGTGGGGGGAAGAGGGATCCTGGGATCCTGGGTACCTTGCATCAGAGGTTTCCTCGGCCCAATATTATCCTGGACACAGGCCCTAATTTATCACTCTAATTATTTCTCAGGAACTACCTACAACCTCCGCCTGCCCCACCCAGGACACTGACGATACAGTTCCTTTCGAGGCCTAAGGGGCTTTGGGCAGCTGACCTCAGCTGACTTCAACTGCCCTTTTATCTTTGTCCTTTGCACTGTGCACCCTGAAAGGTCCCTTCTGCCCCACCCCAGAGCTGTCCCCCTCTTCCCCTTCACCCTCCCTCCCCCAGCCGCTGTGGCTTCTTCACGCTGGGGTTCTCACACCCAGGTATATGCCAATCACCCAGAAGCCTGACTGCGACCCACCTATCTGGTTCCCACTGGAGTGTCTGACTCAGCAGGTCTCAGGAGGAGGCTGGGAGCATGGCAAGCTCCACAGTGACACTGATGGGGGTGCTGGCCTGGGCACTGGGGACAGTGCTCTTACTAATCCACCTTCTCAATGTCCATGGAAGGATATGATTTCCATTGAGGGTGACTTTGCTCCCCAGGGAAAAGGCCTCAGTCTAGAGGCCTCCAGCCACCAGAAGCCAGCCACCATCCCTGGGAACTGCTCCACCTTTGACACAGTAGACCTCGATGTCACATACGGTGGGACAGCCCTCCGGCTTCTGAATTTCTTGCTGCTATTAGATCCGCTCCTCAGTGACGGCCTTCCAAGTCCTGCACTCCAGGCATCAGCTCTCTGTCTCCTTCTCGGCCTGACCTAATCCACACGGCCTGGGGCTAGTGCCCTCAGCTCCTCCCTCTGCTGCTGGGATCTTCTTGGGGTGTGCAGACCTGCGTAGGACACCTTTCCTGATAGGCACTGAGGCCAGCCTCACTTTCCTTTCTTTCACAGGCCACATCCAGGCCACTGGAAAGTCCTTTCCAGCCTCCTGACAGCATCATTTAGAATCAGACCAGCTCTGACCACCTCTGTGACTGTCATCCGAGTCCAAAACGACATCCTTCCTCCACTGAACTGATGCAGCTTCTCCCTCTGCCACAGACCCCCTCTTTAGAGGCCATTCTCAACACAGCAGTCAGAAAGACCTGGAAAACATCAAGGGCTCTGCTCCGCTGCAGCCCCTGGAGTCCAGGCACTACTGTGCCTGCGGCGGTGCCTCTGGGAGTGCCTCCTGCCCTCCATTCCTCTCCATTCCCTTCTTCAAACATGAACCAAGGGCTGGGAGCCTCTTTTCTCCTCCAACAAGCCACAAGTCTCTGTGCTGCTGCTTCCAGTGTGATCGTCCACTAGACACCTGTATCGCCTCCTCCTTCATCCCTTCCCAAGTCTCTCTAGTCAAAATTCCACCGCCTACAATTCCTCTACCACACCCCACTTATTTATCTCAAGACACATCATCACCTGAAGTATGAGATACTTCACTCTCGGGTTGTTGTCATCTGTCACCCCTGCTAAAATACGAACTCCAGGTGGCAGGGATTTTGTTCCTAATGCCTAGGACAGATATTTTGTAAGGAACCGATTATGTGTTGGATAAATTAATAAATCTATAAAATCTGATGATAAACTTCTTGAAAATAGATCGGGTCTAATTATTATAGTTTCTTCAGTCTCTAGTACCAGGGACTGATAAGTGGCTGAGGAAGGAGCAAATAAAGGAATGGACACGTGTTGATGCTGGGCCTCAGGGAGGGAGGCTGGATAGTTGGGGAGACCTGGAGCTTGGGAGGCTCTGCCCACACGTCACACCTGCCAGCAGGGTGAGCTTCTCACCAGCTGGCTCCTACTGGGGCTGGGCTGGTCTCATAAAACACTGGTAGGAACTCAAATGCACAGTGGCTTTAGTGTCATGGTGTATAAAAATTCTTAGAGGGTATTTCATTAAGGAAAAAATGTTCAAATAAAGGATAGTGCCCAGCTTCTGGCTAGGTAACTAGGAGCTGAAGTCGTGCTCTGGGCCACTTAAAAGGTAATTCCCGTTTGTTACTAGATTCAAACTCAGACCCAAGCGGGTGATATTTATAATCACCATCTGGGTTGGAGGGAGGCACGGCATAATGGCTTTTCTCGTAGAAGTCCTAAGCTGTATTAATCTGCAAGGAAACCTCAATTAGTCCAACTCATTAATCTCCAGATTCGCCCTATGCAAGATTCATCTTGGCTCAAGAATTACAAGGTCTGAGAGTGTTATTTCACTCTCAGCACTAACTTGGCTCTTGTGCTCCCAGCTGGTCTGCTGGGATTCCAGAACCTTCTTTTTCAGGAAGCACAAGCAGAACACATGTTGACACATTCTGTGGGACTGGAGCTGACTCCAAGGAGCCCTACAGACAAAACAGGGCAGTGGTCTGTGCCTGGCAAACTGCCCTACGTTGCCACTTGACTTGAGAGCTGCTTTGCCGTCCACCCTGCAGGCTGCTGGTCACCCCCCTAATGCTCCACCAGCAGGCTGCTGGTCACCTCCCTAATGCTCCACCAGCAGGCTGCTGGTCACCTCCCTAATGCTCCACCAGCAGGCTGCTGGTCACCTCCCTAATGCTCCACCAGCAGGCTGCTGGTCACCTCCCTAATGCTCCACCAGCAGGCTGCTGGTCACCTCCCTAATGCTCCACCAGCAGGCTGCTGGT
>PVKS010011323.1:0-25590 GCA_004027875.1 Aplodontia rufa
AGACTAAATCTCAAACATGCAAGTACATTCCTTAAGCGTCAATAAACCAAATATTGGAATTAAAAATATGTTAACATGAAAAGTTAACCTTAAAAGAAACTAAAATCATCAGACACGGTGGAGCACGCCTGTAATCCCAATGGCTCGGAAGGCTGAGGCAGGAGGATCGCAAGTTCAAAGCCAGCCTCAACAATGTAGCAAGGCCCTAAGCAATTTAGCAAGATCTTGTCTTAAAATTAAAAAAAAAGGGGGGGGCCTTCAATCCCTGGTACTAAAAAAAAAAAAAAAGTATAATTATAGGTCAATCTTTATCATAAATGAAACACAAAAATCCTAAACAAAATACTAACAAATCTAGAGACATACACAAAAGCAACATCATTATCACATTGGAAATTTAAGATGAGTTTGACATTTGAACCTATTTGAGAACATTAACAGAATAAAGAAGAAATTTTATATGATCAGTTAATGTGTTCAGAAACCAGTTAATGAATTACAAAACCCAACTGTGATTTTTAAAACCTGTCAGGAAATTTGATTCCTCTGAAAAGGAATATGTCCCTTTAATCCGGTAAGGGTCACACTCATACACACCAACAATACACACCGCTAACTTGATCCTCAGTGGAGAAATATTGAACACTTTCTCCCTAACAGCGGGAAAAACCAAGAGGCCCAAATCAACACAAGAAGACCAGAAAAATAAATTAATAAACATAAGAAAATGATAAGTTTTTGGAATGGCAGAGGCTGGAGTATCTCGAAAAGACCAACATGCCCAACGGGTAAACTATTAGAATAATTTATTTTGTACCTGTGGATACAAACCAAGGGCACTTTAGCACAGAGCCACATCGCCAACTCTTTTAAATTTTTTTTTTTTTGAGACAGGGTCTTGCTAAGTTGTTTACGGCCTCACTAAAGATGAAGCTGACCTTGAACTTCCGATCCTCCTGCCTCAGCCTCCCAGCTGCTGAGATTACAGGTGTGCACCACTGTGCCCAGCAAGAATAATAATTCTTATGGAAGGAAACTGAAGATGAGACCAATATGCAAATTTTATTATATTTGTATGTATTGGCAAAATTTGACAAACTCTTGTTAGACAAAGAAGAGAGAAGACTCAAGCACCTAAAATTGGAAATGAAAGAGGAGTCATTGTCATAGAAATAAAAAGGAGCATCAGAAAATATTATGAATGGGATGGAGCAGTGGTTCAGTGGTTAAAGTGCTTGCCAGGCGTGCGTGAGGACCCGGGTTCAAATCCCAGCACCACACACACCACCAAGTGTTGGAGAAACAAAGGCCAGACGAAAAAATAAATAAAATTGATTCTCTCTCTTTCACTCTCTCTCTCTCTCTCTCTGTCTCTGTTTAAAAAAAGAAAAAAAAACACTATGAATGATTATATGGGAACATATTGGCTAACCCTGAAGAAATCAGCCAATTCCAAGAAACACAGAACTTATGAAGGCAAATCATGAAAATTAGAATATGTGAATAGATCTATAAGGGGTAAGGAAGCTGATCAGTAGTAAAAAATTTCTCAATAATGAGTAACGCAGACTCCGAAGCCTTCGCTACAGGATTCTAACAATATTTGAAGAAGGAGTAATATTGATGTCTCTGAAATTCTTCCAAAATTTGAAACGGAGGTAAAACTTCCAAATTCATTTTGTGAGGCCTCAACACCAAAGCCAGGAAAAGATGCAGGAAAAGTATAAACCGATACCCGTAATGAGTATCTGTGCAAAAATCCTCAACAAATACCTGCAAACCAAATTCAACAGCGCATTAAAAGAATTAAACAGCCAAGCGGGATACAGCCCGGGAATGCAAAGACGAATGAACCATGAAAACCCACAAACATCACATGCAAAGGAAAAACCCACACGATCATCTCAGTTGATGTGGGAAAAGCATTTAACAGGATTCAAACCATTTCATGATAAAAATAAAAACCTCAACAAACTATTAACAGTTAAGACACTCAGCAGCGAGAAGCTGGAATATTTTCCGCTAAGATCAGGATCGAGGGAGGAACTGCTCTTGCAGTTTCTATTCAACGTATTGGAGAGGTATTGGGTGCTAACGAGAAAAATAAGCTGGAGCGGTGGCTCAGCGGCAGAGCGCTTGCCCGGCACGCACGAGGACCCAGGTTCGATCCCCAGCACCACAGACGCAACTATGAGGAGAAAAAACAAAAACCAGATAAAAAATAAAATTAATTCTCTTTCTGTAAAAAAAAAAAAAGCATCTAAATTAGAAAGGAAGAAGTAAAATCACCTGTTGGCAAAGAACTAATAAATGAATTCAGCCAAGCTGAATAATACAAAACACACAGTTAAATGCTAGTCGCATTTCTATACACAAACAGTGAATCATCCAAAAAGGAAATTCAGGAAATGATCCCATTTACAACAGCATCAATAAATGCAATATCAGGAATATTCTTTTTTTTTATAGATAATAGTTTATATTTATTTTTTTAAATTTTTTTATTTTTGAGCAACCTTACAAGATTTTAACAAAATAATATAAAATGTGTATAAAATGAGTGTATATTCTGGATATTGCAATTATCCACAGGAATATTCTTAACCAAGGAGGAGGAAGACTTGTACACAACAAGTAAGTCGAAAGACATCCCATCTTCATGGACTGAGGACAATATCGTTAATGTGTTAAGACCACTCAAAGTAAATTATGGATTTAAAGCAATCTCTACAAAGCCCCACTGGATTTTTTTTCTTTTTTCTGTTTTTTTTTTTCTGGAAATAAGAAAATCCACCAGGCACAGTGGTACACACCTGCAATCCAGTGACTCGGGAGGCTGAGGCAGGAGGATCACAAGTTCAAGGTCAGCCTTAGCAACTTAGTGAGATTCTGTCTCAAAATACAAACTAAAAAGTAAAAAGAGCTGGGAATGTTGCTCATTGGTACAACACCCTGGGTTCAAACTCCACTACCAAAAAAAATTATTTGGCTTATTTAGGGTCCCTCAAAAATTCCATATGAATTTTAGGATGGATATATATATGTGCATATATTGTACTGGGGGTGCTTTATCACTGAGTTACATCCCAGCCTTTTTTTTTTTGAGAATGGGTTTTGCAAAGTTGCTGAGTCACTGGGATTACAGGTGAGCACCAATGGGGTTCAAAACAATTTTAAGAAGTAAGAACAAAACTGGAGGCCTCACACTTCCTGATTTCAAAATACATTCTAAAGGTACAGGAATGAAAACAGTATGGTACAGGCATACAAGGAATGAACCCAGGGGTGCTTACCCACATCCCCTTTTTATATCTTACTTTTAGACAGGGTCTCGATAAGTTGTCTGTATCAAAATAAAAGAGCAGGCTCAGAAATCAGCCCTCGATAAGGCGGCCAAATGGTCCACAGGGGTGCCAAGACTACACACAGGGGAAAGGATAGTATCTTCAAGAAATTCCGGGAAAGGGCTGGAGCGGTGGCTCAGTGGTTATGGCACTTGCCTGGCATGCGTGAGGACGTGGGTTCGAACCCCAGCACCATGTACATAATGAAGTGTCAGAGCAACGAAGGCCACATGAAAAATGAAATAAAATTGATTCTCTCTTTCTTTCTCTCTCCCTGTCCTCTCTTTAAAAAAAAAAAAATGTTGGGAAAACTGAATATTCATGCAAAAGAGCAAAGCTGGAGTGTTATGTTACATCATACTTAAAAAATTAACTCAAAATGCGCTGAATCTAAACATAAGATCTGAAACTATCGAAGTCCAAGAAGAAAACGTAGGGATAAATCTGCACACTGTTAGAATGAGCAAAGATTTCTTGGGTATGAAACCAGAAGCCACAGGCGAAAAATCAAAAATAGACCAACGGGACCGCATCCAACTTAAAAAGTGCTGCTCAGCAAAAGAAGCCAAAAAGCTCCCCAGAGAGGGGAAGGAAATATTCACGATGTCACATAAGGGCTTAGCGTCCAGAATGCAGAAGAACTCCTACGACTCAGGTAAACACACACACACGCACACACGTGCACACACATGTACAGTCACACCCGTGTGCACACGTGTGTGCACATACACACGCACACTTACACATACGTGCATGCACACGCATACACATGCATAAACACACACACTTTCACTATGCACGCTTACACATATGCACATGCACACACATACACATGCATACATGTGCACACACGTGTGAGCACATACATACGCACACTTACACATACACATTTATACATTCACATACATGCACACACATACATACATGCACACACACGCACACTCACATACACACACACATGCACAAGCAAGCACACACACACAAAACAATAACCTGATTTTAAAATTGGCAAAGAACTGGAATAGACGTTTCTCCAAAGAGATAAACAAACGGCTCACCAGCATATGAAAAGGTGCTCCAGATCACCAGAGAAATGCAAACCAGAACCACCACGAAGCCAGGCGCGGTGGTGCACACCTTGGGAGGCTGAGGCAGGAGGATCGCAAGTTCAAAGCCAGCCTCAGCAAGTTAGTGAGGCCCTAAGCAATTCAGTGAGGTCATATCTCAAAGTGAAATATAAAGCGGGCTTGGGATGTGGCTCAGTGGTTAAGTGCCCCTGGGTTCTATGTACCATGCCCCCTACCATAAAAAAAATAAGGCAAACAAAAGCCCCAGGAGACCCGGAGCCTCCATCTGAAGGTCATACTCCAAAGAGAAGCATGCACACATGGACCCAGGCAGACCTGGGCCAGCATGCTCACAGCAGCGTGTATTACAGCCTCTCCAAACTGGAAAGAACCTAGGATCTCAGCTTCCCTGTGTCTTATTTCTGTCTAGTTCCTTCCCCAGGTCCATCATCTTCTCCAGTGTGGCCCAGGTGGGAGCCGCAGGGCTGAAAGTGAAAGGTGAGGGGTCTGGAAAAAGTAAAATGGCCCATTTCCCATAGGAACAAAGAAGAAACGAGATGCATGAAGAGGGACTCCCCAGAAGGGCCCTGAACAAGTGCACACAGGTCCCTGGAAGGAGAAGTGCCGAGACTCAGGGACTTCCCAAGAGGGAACACAGAGAGAGGGCACTGAGGGCCTCCTGGGTCTTCCAGGACTTCTGACCTGCCCTGGGCCGCTCCTCCTCGCTGACCTCCCTGCCCACAGCTGTGACCCCCTGACCCCGTCCTCACTGCCATCTCCGCTGCCCTTCAAAGAAGCCCAATGTCCTTAGCCTGGCTTTCAAAACGTCAGTCTCCCACGGCTCCTGTGCCCCAGCACCTCCCGGCTCCAGGCTCAGCAAATCGCGGGCAGCCTCCCCAGCGTCATCCTCGCATGTCAGCCTCCCGCTCCGTCCTCGAAGCTCAGTGCGAACGCCATCCGACCTCTCCGCGGAGCGGGAGCCACTCCGTCCCTCCACCGAAGCTCCTAGCCTGGGTGCTTGCACCCCGCCTAGGCAGGGACCACGTGCTGGTCACTGCTGCATCCTCAGAGATCTGCCATCCCTTTATCACAGGAGAGAGAGAGAGAGAGCTTTCTCCAGGATGACTGTGAAGACCTACAGAGGCCGTGCACTCCCAGGGCAAACCGCATTCTTTGTGAGTCCTCTTTCTTCAGTCCGGGGCACTTCGGATCTTATGCCTTGAGGAGGATGAAACCTCCCAGGCTCCTCCTTGCCCTCGCTCAGGACCTTTGCACACGCATGCACCGTCAGTGCGGCCTCTTCAAAGAGGCCATTTACTCTGTCTGAAGTGGGGCTCCTTGTTTGTCCCTTTATAGCAATAATAATATTAGGATCAGTTTAGCGAATGTCTCCGCCCTGTAGCACAAGCTTCCAGAGGTTGGATAATCGACCTATTTTGTTCCCCTTACTATTCCTAGTGCATCAAGTGGGGTCTGGAGCACAGGAGGGGCTCAATTAGTAGTTGGAGAAAAATGGTGAATGAACGAAGGGGTGAATGAATGAATGGGTGAATGAATGAGTGGATGAATGAATGAAGGGGTGAATGGGTGAATGAATGAGCTAATGAATGAGCAGATGGGTGAATGAGTGAGTGAATGAATGCTTGAATGAGTGAGTGAATGCTTGAATGAGTGAGTGAATGCTTGAATGAGTGAGTGAGCGTATGAATGAGTGAGTGAGTGAATGGGTGAATGAGTGAGTGAGCGTATGAATGAGTGAGTGAGTGAATGGGTGAATGAGTGAGTGAGCGTATGAATGAGTGATGGAGCTGAGCAGGCTGGGTAGGGTCACAAGAGGAGCAGGCCCACCTCAGCTTTGTCAACTGTCTGCAGGTAGCTATCCTCTCCTCACTCTCGGTTCCCAGAGTCTGAGTGATGCTGAGGGCTGTCATCAGATTAGTGACAAGGACCTTTCAGAGAGGGCAGCTGGTGGCCCAGGCTCACCCTGCAAGTTCTCACCTACACAGAGTCCTTAGGTGGCCCTGACTCACACCGGACCCTTGGCCACCTCTCTCTGAGCCTCAGCTCTGGGCAGTGGGAGCAGTGACCCTGTGGGTGCGCCTGGTGGTGAGCTCACCCACGGGGTGTTCGTAACATCTGAGGACTGCTGTGCCAGGGATCTTGAACTTGTAACTTGGCAGGTAAGAGCGGTACAGAGGGAAGGGCCTGGCCCTGCCCAGCCCGTGCAACCTTTCAGCGTCCGGTTCTCCCAGCCCCATAGCTCATCTCCTTGCCTGCAGCCCCCTAACCTTTCCTCCTGGAACACTGCTGCCTGTGTGATCCCCTAGCTGGGGAGCACATGCATTCCAGGCCCAGCGATCTCGCCCTGCTACTGTGACCTCTAGCCTCCCCCAGCCTCTACCCTCCTGGGCAGCCAGGCCTAAACTGCGATTTCCCTCTGGGCTCCTGCAGCAACACCTCCCCGCGGTAGTCCTTCCTCCAGGCCAGGAGGAGCCATCGGGTAAAGCAGCAAATGAAGGGATGCTTTTCCACCACAGCTGTGTGAGCCACAGTAGGGAGTGCCCCCCCCCCACTACCAGCTCTCCATTCCCAGGGGCCCCCCACCAGCCTGCCCTGGTCCTGGCCAAAGGAGACTGAGTGTTACTGATTCACCTTGCAGAGAGCTGGCGCCACCAGTCTTGTTCCATGGCATCAAGCCCACTTGGCAGATAAGGAAACTGAAGCACAGAGAGGCCCAGAGCTTTGTTGTGGTCACACAGCAAGCAGGGAGCCAGGCTAGTCACTTGCCTTTACCTCCCTGGGGACAATTCGGGTGGCTGGATCCTTCCTGAGGGCTGCAGGGACCAGCAGACTAGGTCCCTCCTGCAAGTGTCCTGGGCATTCGGGGGCTCTCGATGGGGCCCCTACTGTGACCCTGGGGAATATTCTCAGGTCGTTTCAGAAGTTCCAAGTTTACTCAGTGCTCTCATTTGAGCTGTCATGAAAAGTCCCTTTGGCCTGGGGCCAGGGCGAGGAGCGGGGGCGGTGGCACCTGTGAGTCCTTCCCTCCTCCCCTCCTCTTAGTCCTCCTTCCCTTCCCCCTCTCATTTCTGGGGCCCTGGAGAAGCGGGCGAGGAGGGGGCTGTGAAGCAGGAAGACCTATTCCTTAGGAAGGTGTGTGTCCCCTGCCTGCATGACTTTCTTCCCTGCATTTCAAAATGGCTCCTTGGCTGACCCTAGAAAACCTCCACTCTCTCTGAGCCTCAGTTTCCCCATCTGTAAAAGGGAAATAGAATCATCACAAGAATGATCGTTTGTTGAGTGTGTGTCAGACTCTATGCCAAATATTATTACCAAAGATATTTAAAGTAGACCCAACAGCTGCTGTTCCTTGTGAGCTGTCTGTGGGTCACTGCTAAGTGCCCAGGACCCAGCCGGGTGGCTGACCCCATGGTACGTGCTCAATAAACACACCCTGAACAAACCTGAGATTGGTGTTCTTCTTCCTATTCTTAGAGATAGTCCTTATTCTTGTTCTTACAGATATTTCCTCATATCACAGAGGAGGCCCCCGGGGTTCAGAGAGGTCACATGGCTTATTCAGCTCACAATTACCAAGTGATGGAGCTGGGACTTTGAACCCAGTTCTGGTTGATTCCAAAATCTCAGCTAGCAGTGAGTCAGCTCCAGCGCCCCCAGCTGACCACAGGGTCCCAGCCCCGGGTGGGGGCGGGTGTGCCTCCCCAGGCAGCTGTGACCTGCTACCTCCTGCAGGCCCACCCCAGCTACCACCATCACCTTCAGGGGCTCCAGCTCCACCTCCCCGTCTCCTCCTTTGGCCTCAGGCCAGGGATGGGGTGGGCCAGGGCTTCCACAGAGCCCACCATGGGGACCACACGAGCAGGGCCTCCTCTCTGACTGCAGCCCACCCCTGTGGGAATGGAGGACCTGCCATCCTGACCCCTTCTGAGAAGGGCCCTATAGCCCTGGGACTTCTTTCTGGGTTATGCTGTCCCACAGGTTGTGAGCTTGCCATCGTGTAGACTGAGATTCAATCCCAGCTGGGCATTTCCAGGTCACAGTTAACTGGAGGCAAAGAATGTCCCCACTGAGCCTCGGTCTTGCCATCTGTGAAATGGGTTGTACAAGGCCAGCAGCCCCCCACCCAGGGCTCTAGGAGTGGTGGGAGAGCCTCCAGTGCCTAGAGGCCAGCATCCTCCACCTGGTCCTCTAAGGAAGGTGGGAGAGTCCCCAGTGCCTAGAACACGGTGAGTGCCCGGGGCAGGCAGGACTGCTGTTTCCCGGGTGTGTCCCACCCCAAGCCTCTACAGCTCTTGGGGTCTGGCCCTCGCCCTCCATGGGCTCAAGGTTCCTCGTGGTACAAGGTCCCTTCCTAAAAGGCAGAGGATGGCTTTGCTCACAGCTTCTACCCTGTTATGACCTTGGGTCACAGGGTGGCAGCTGCCTTTATCCCCATTTCACAGATGAGAACTGAGGGTCCACGAGGCTAACAGTGTGGAGATTGCGCGTTCACCCAGCCTGTCGCGTGTCCAGATTTGGCCCACCAGGTTTTTCCCACTCCACCACGTGGTTTGAACTCCCCACCTTCCTCCAGGGGAAGCACAGATGTCCCAGCAGCAGCCTTGGGGCTTCTTAATGCCCCGCACTGGGTCCTGTCCTCGGTGGGCAGCAGCAGACACCTGGTCAGGGTGTCCTGAGTTCACTGCCTGGGGGCTCTGAACCCCTCACTAACCTCCCCATGCCTCCCTCCTCCACACAGAGGAGTGGCCTCTGACCCCAGCCCTGTGCTTCAGCCGAGGGGTCAGCTGGTTCGACTGCCCACCCTGCTGCATCCCTGCTGAGTCGCCCAGCAAAAACCGTTCTTCCTCTCCGAGCCTCATGTCCTCGTCTGTGACATGGGCACACCAGCCCTATTTCGAAGGATTCGATGAAATAGAGGTGATAAGGCACAGGGGCAGGTGCCAAGTTGACAGCCCTCCCTGCCAATGGCCCCAGGAAAGCAGCCTCTGCCGGCTTGCCCAAGAGTGTCCCCTTGCCCACTGCAGCCAGGGCTGCCCATGACCCAGGAGAGGGATCCCCTGATTCTTGGAGCCATGCCCCTGCCTCCCGCCCTGGGCTGCCTGCACACTTACAGCCACGAATTCCCAGCCCAACTCTGCGCGCCCGACTGCATGAACTTTCTGTGACTCAGTGTCCCCAGCCGGGACCTGCGCGCAGGGCTGCTGGGCGGCTCTCACCGAGGCGCTGAATGCGACCGGCAAGCAGCGGGTCCTCCTGGGCGGAGAAGGTGACTCCCCCGAGAGCGACGGGACACAGCTCACCTGTTCCTCCAGGGTCTCCCTCAGAAGTCCATTCCGTGGGCTGGGGGTGATCTGGTGGCCTCCCGGGGGGTGGTGGCAGCTGGAGAAAGCCGGCAGGGGTCCAGTCTGGGGCGCAGATCTACAACCTGCCCCGAGTCAGCCTCCGCGGTCGGCCACCAGGACAGAGGGACGGCGGGGTCCCCGGGCAGGTGGGCCACACGGAGGAGGCCGGCGAGGGCAGGTGGACCGGAGCTGCGGGGCAGGGACGATCGGGGGCCCCGGGGCCGGACAGAAGCAGACGGGATGGCCCGAGGCACCGCGGGCACGCGGCTCGGTCACAGCCGCGGAAGCTGGCGGGCGGTGGGGCGCGCGGCCTCGGGCAGAGCCGCCCGGGAGGCTCGGGAGGGAGGATCTGCGCCGGGCGGAGGCCGGGCTGCCATCCCCGCCCCGCGCAGGGCGGGCGGGAGGATGTGGTGAGCCCGGCCCCGCCCACGCCGCTCCCCCGGCCGCCGGAGAGCCACGCGGGGGCCGCGCGGGCGCCCACTGCTCGCCAAAGACGTCGGCCCCCCCCCCGGTGACATCTGCCTCTTGGGGACAGGTGACATCATCCCCCCAGGCCTCACAGTGGAGACCCATGAGGGAGGCAGTGCGCCTGAGAGCCACTTCGCACCGAGACGTGGAAACCTTGGCTCAGGGCGTGAAATGGTACCAGGCGACTGGAGGCCCTCTGTGGTGCAGCCTCTCAGCTGAGGCAAGGCTGAGGCCCCAGGGCCAGGGACCCACCGAGGTGGCAGGGAAGCCCCTTTCCCCCACTTTGCAAACTGGCTCCTTTGCTTCACCCAGACACCTGCTTGCCCAGTGGGGTCTGGGAGACCCAGACTCCTCTCCACCCATTTCCCTTGCACCCAGCCTCCTGCCTGAGCCCTGCCTCCAGCCCTTGAAGAGAGAGAGAGCCCCCAAGGCATGTCGAATGGCCTGGCTTCGGCCATCTCCGATGGAGACACCCAGTCCTGAGAGAGGGGGAAACCATTGGCCCATGGGAACTGAAGAAGAGAATAGAGAAAAATTCTCAAGAGGGTTTTTGTCTGGTCACAAGCCAGGGTCGGAAGGTAGGTTCAAATGTCTCCTGTTGACATTTAAGAAACCAGGGAACAAAACTTAAGTAGCTTGTGCCCAGTAGCCTCAAAAAAAGAAGGGCAAGAAAATTGTCACCAACACCATGACCAGGACCAGCAGAAACAGCCCCAGGTACTGCACAGGCACCTGCCCCAGGCACCTGCGTCATCTCACCTTCTCATCCCACAAACCCTGGTCCCATTTTACAGGTGGAGAAACTGAGTCTCAGAGTGAATCGTTCCCCAAGCGAGAGCGCCGGAGCTGGAAATTGGACCCTGGGTGCTTCTGATCCATAAGGACCCAGGTCCCCTCGGATGCATGCCATTTCCCTCCCCCTACTGACTCATTTTTGGGAAACAACTTTAATGCTGATGCACATGACCACGCCAGAGAAAAAGAGAAAACAGCTTGCTCTTTATTTCGTGATTTTTTTTTTCTTTTTCTAGCTGTGTTTTGAGGAACTTGGTACAAATTCCCCTGTGGTTGATTTGCAGGACGTTCGTCCTATTGAGAGCCCTATGGTCTTCTCCCCAACTACCAGAATATCTCCTGTGCTTGTGAGAACACATCTTGGGCGAGAAACCAGCTTTTGTTTTTTGTTCTCTTGATCTTCAAAGTGAATCTTCTGCTGTCTGGGGCTGGTATTTGCAGTGGTTGAAAGATCAAGAGAAGGAGGAGAAAAGCGTCCCCGTTACAAATTTGTAAAGGGTTTGCTCTGCCCCCGGGGGGTTGAGGACGTTAAAGATGCAGGTTTCACTTAAACTTCAAAATAGAGAATCACTTATTTATTTTTTTCATCCGTGTCTTGTTTTTCTGACAGTTGTGTACGTGGTGCTGGGGTTTGGGTCCTTGTGCATGCCAGGCAAGCGCTGTAACTGCTTAAACATCAAAATAACTAGAGAGGACAGCTACCATCCTCATTCAGCATTTCCCCTATACTGCAGATGAGGAAACAGATGTTCAGAGAGGTCCACAGCTGGTGTGATTTGAATTCAGTCACTGGGGCTCCAGAGCCCACACTCTAGATAACTCACTTCAGTGCCTCTGGATGCGGTTAACACAGCGTGTTCAGTGCCTCTCCTCAAGGTTGGACGTGCGGGGGTATGCTAGATAGAAAGAGCAGAGCCGTCATCGTGGGGGCAAGGTTTTAGCTGGAAGGACCTGCAGATGCAGAGCTATCCGGGTAGAACCAATGCAGCCTGCTCCAGGAACAACAGGTGGGAAGTCACACCTCATGCAGGCCACCTGGGACCTTGCAAGAAGCGGGAGGAAGGCAGATTTTGTTCCCATAGAAATGGAAGACATCTGCAGCTTTCAGAGGGGTGGCTTAATCGAATTTACATCAAATTTACACGCTGCAGGCAGTGGGTGGGACGCAGCGGGGGCCACTTACTGGATGTGGAACAGCTGCAAGTTCCACTTAGCTCCCCTTCCCCCCCAGATCTCCCGCCTTGGAGGGGGGTGTGGCCGGACCTCGGGGCCCCTTGCAACCCCAAAGTGCTCAGAGCTGGTCACTGGGAGGAAGTGATCTCATCTGTATTTCAGCCAAGTGGTCTCCTGGGGAAAAATAATCAAGACAAGCCCTCCCTCAGCCCATTTCCTCTTTTTTAAATTTTTTTTTTTATTTTAACAGCTCTATTGAGGCTTTTTTTTTTTAAATAAAGAGAGAGGGGGACAGTGAAAGAGAAAGAGAGAATCAATTCTATTTAGTTTTTCATGTGGCTTTTGTTGCTGACACTTCTCTGTTTTGTACAGTGGTGCCAGGGTTCGAACCTGGGTCCTCGCCCATGCCAGGCAAGCACTGTAACCGCTGAGCCACACTGCTCCAGCCCTGCGGAGGCAGTTTTTACATAACACAAAACTCAGCCTCTAAATGCGGCTGAAGAGTTAGATTACATTCTAGAAAATCTGTTGAACTCTGCAACCATCACCATATTTCTAATTGTGGAACATTTCCCTCATCCTAAAAGAAAAGACAAATAAATACCCTCAGGACCTTTTGTCCCCAGTCTGTCCTAGCGCCTTGTGGTCTTGTGTGTAATTTCTTTGGAGAATAGTCTATTCAAGTTCATTGCCAATTCTAAAATGGGATTGCACGTCATTTGTTGGGTGTAAGAGTTTTTTTATATGTTCTGGATACTTGACCTTCATCGGATAGGTGGTTTGCAAATATTCTTTCCTGTTCTCTGCGTTTTGTTGCTTTTTTATTTATTTATTTATTTTTTTATTTTGGTACCCAGGGCTACTTAACCACTGAGCCACATCCCCCCAGCCCTTTTTATTTTGAGACAGTGTCTGGCTAAGTTGCTTAGGGCCTCACTGAGTCGCTGAGGCTGGCTTTGAACTTGCGATCCTCCTGCCTCAGCCTCCTGAGCCTCTGGGACTAAGGCCTGCGCCTAGCCATCTTGTCGCGCTCTCAGTAGTGCGCTCTAACGCAAGAGTTCTACATTTTTATGAAGAACAACCTCTCTCTCTCTCTTGCTTGTGTTTTTGTGTCGTATCTAAGAATACGCTATTGCCACGTAGGTCAGGAAGATTTCCTCCAGTGTCTTCTTCTGAGAGTTTTACTGTGTTGTTCTTTTTACATCCTTGATCCATTTTACATTGATTTTCGTGTATGATGTGAGGTTCTTTTGTATATGGTTATATCCAGTTGCCCCGGCACTGTTAAATAATTAACCAAGCAATATCTATTTATTAAATATAAATTATTAACTATAATTAATTAATAATTAAGAGATTATTTTTTCCCATTTCCCATTTAATTGTGTTGGCATTCTTATTGAAAAAAAAAGAAAGAAAATCAACTGACCATGTAGTTTATTTCTAGACTTTCTTTTCTTTCTTTCTTTTTTTTTGGTACGGAAGATTGAACCCAAAGGTGCAATGACAGCCACATGAGAAACTAAATAAAATTAACTCTCTCTTTCTCTGTGAGAGAGGGGGAGCTCTGTGTATAGTGGCACTCACCTGCGATCCCAGTGACTCAGAAGACCGAGGCAGGAGGGTCACAAGTTTGAGGCCAATCGGGGTGATTAGGGAGATCTTGTCTCAAAATAAACAATACTGGACCTGGGGATGCTGCTCAGTGGTAAAGCACCCCTGGGTGTAACCCGAGCACACACACACACACACACACACACACAGAAAGAAAGGAAGGAAGGAAGGAAAAAAGGAAAAAGGCATTGGGATTTTGATAGGAATTGCATTAAATCTGTACATAGGTTACTTTGTTTTTTTGTTGTATGTTTTTTTAAAGATGGAGAGAATGAGAGAGAATAAGAGAATCCATTTTATTTATTTTTCCACTTGGCCTTTGTTTCTCTGACACTCAGTTGTGTATGTGGTGCTGGGGCTCGAACCTGGGTCCTTGCACATGGCAGGCAAGCGCTCCAACCACTGGGGAATGCTTTGCTTATTTATTTGTCTGGTTTTGGTACCAGGGAATTGAACCCAGGGGTGCTTAACCACTGACCTCATCCCCAGCCCTTTTTATTTTTTTATTTTGAGACAGGGTCTCTCTGAGTTGCTTAGGGCCTTGCTAAGTTGCTGAGGCTGGCTTTGAACTTGCAGTCCTCCTGCCTCAGCCTCCTGAGCTGCTAGGTTACAGGTGTGCACCACCACACACCCAGCTGCTAGAAGGTTTTTGTTTTGTTTTTAAAGAGAGAGAAAGAATCAATTTTCTGTGGTGCTGGGATTCGAACCTGCATCCTCGTGCGTGACAGGCAAGCACAGAAACCTCTGAGCCACTGCTCCAGCCCTGCTTGAAGGTTTTGATTATCAGTTCAGCTCTTTATTTGTTATCTGTCTATGAAGATTTTTTTTAGGTTTTGGTAAATGGACTTAGTGAATCTTTTGAAGTCTCCAACTATTTCATACTGGTTATAGGAATCCGTCCATTTTATCTGGTCATTTAATTTGTTGGCATATAACATATGCCATGGTATTCTTGTATGGTCCTTTTTGCTTCCCTATAATTGGTAATGATGTCCCCACTTCCATCTCCGATTGCATGAGAAGAAGTCTTCACTTGCATTTAAGCCGCCGTCAATATGCGCGTCTGTTCCATGCGACTGCGCCTACCTATGAGTGGTCGCAGATTCAGATTTAGATATGGATGTGCACAGGGACATAGATGAAATATATTCCTGACCGATGTACAGGTTGATGGATGTGGAAGATTACCAGAAGCCACTCAGCCAGGGAGCAACGCCCCACTCACTGTTAACGAAATCTACAGACTTGGACCTCATCAGAGGACCCACCCTACTGAAAAACCCAGTTTAACCAGGAAAATTCCTGCTGCGCTCTGCTCCCTGATTCAGCCCGTAAAAGATCACCTAGCCAGGGGGCTGGAGCGGTGGCTCAGCGGTTACGGCGCTTGCCTGGCAAGCACGAGGATCCGGGTTCAAACCCCAGCACCAGGTACCCAACGAAGTCTCGGAGCAACAGAAAGCACGTGAAAAACTAAATAATAAAAATTGTTTCTCTCTCTCTCTCTCTCAAAAAAAAAAAGAAAAAGAAAAAAGAAAAAATAACCTATCCGGAAGCCAAGGGGCCGTTTTCCACTTGGAAAGTGCGTTCCTGGAGCTATTGCAATAAATGTCCTTGATCTATGGGGTCCAGGTCCTTTCTTGCTGTCCCCGTACCTTCCTTTTCAGCCGCTTCCCTTTCAGAGATGGCTACAAGTCGCCTGCTCCTAAAGAGGGAAGATCAAACCGGGCAGGCAAGGAACAATCCCTGCGGAATTCCAGCAAATAAAATATAACACATCTCATCACTCAGGGACTTGAGTAACATGAGTATTTCAGTTACGATTGTGAAAACCAAATCAAACAAGCTTAGCGAAAATGGCCATGCATCGCCCCAGGTGGGCAGAGCCCAGCAGAGAGCGAGTTCTGCGCAAGGGAACGACATCAAGACGCGGAGTGCTGAGCAACTGGCCTCCACGTTCCCTCCGCCCGCAGCTGGGAGAAAAGCTGAGCCTCCATCACTGGCTCCACAGTCAAGAGAGGAAACAGAATGTTGGCCATGGATCCACCAGAAAAAAAAAAAAAAATTAAAAATCCCGGGGAAGCTGTGTGTAGTGGTGCACATCTGTCATCCCAGTGGCTGCTTGGGGAGGCTGAGGCAGGAGGATCGCGAGTTCAAAGCCAGCGTCAGCAACTTGGCGAGGACCTCAGTAACTTAGAGGGACCCTGTCTGAAAATAAAATATAAAAATGGCTGGGGATGTAGCTCAGTGGTTGAATGTCCCTGGGTTCAATCCCCAGTTGAAAAAAAGAAAAAATCCCAGGGAGTTATTTAGCCCGGCTTAGACTGAATCACAGTCTGAGGTGGATGATTGGCTCAGTCTGAGTCACCTGGGAATCCCTGGACAATTAAGGCCAGAGGGTGAGGAGCCTCTGATTGGGTAAGCGCCAAGCCCCTGGGGTTGTTATGGAAAGAAGGGGGAAGGGAACAGACTCGCCCCTAACTATGCTGGATTGCTAGGGCTGAATTGTGTCACCCCAAAGTTCGCAGGTTGACACCGTCAAAGTGACCCAGGTTAGAAGCAGGGGAGCCTGAAGGTGCAAATCCAGAGGGACTGTGGCCTGCCAAGAAGACGTGAGAAAGACCCGCCCCAGGCATTGGAGGCTGCAGTGAGAGGGTGGCCTTCCGCAAGCCTGGAAGACAGCCCTCGCCCAGAGCTGCCCCTGGACACCTTGACCTTGGACGTCAGCCTCTGAACAGTGAGGAGATAAATGCCTGTTGTCTCGGCCACCTGGCCTGTGGCGTTTTGTTACAGCAGTAACAGACCGAGATTCACCTGCCGCAGCTGGCTTCTCCAGCACAGCTCCGACTGGTCCCATTATCACCAATGAGAGCCATTTCCCCGGTGCTGGGAACCTGCCCGGGGAGCAGGCGCTGGGCTGACCGTCACCTCTCCATATGCCCATTGAGACTCCGGAAAACAGAGGTGCAGCAGGCTGAGCACCTAGGCCACAGCCACACACCTGGAGCGTGGGGGCCAGGATCTGAATCCATCCAGTCTACCTCGAAGCGCTGATAGGACTATTTCTGGGTGGTGGGAATTTTTATTTTTAATTTTTTATTCTTTCTGTGCTGTCTCTTTTTTTGTTTTGTTTTGCTTTTTTGGTAACAGGGAGTAAACCCAGAGGATCTCTGAGACACATCCCTAGCCCTTTTCATTTTTTACGTTGATAGACGGTCTCGCAGTTGCTTAGGGCCTTGCTAAGTTGCTGAGGCTGGCCTTCAACTTGCTGTCCTCCTGCCTCAGCCTCCCTGAGCCAGTGGGATTATAGACATGCGCCACGATGCCCAGTTTGTGCTGTTTGTAAACTGATTTATAATTACTACCATCTAGGGAAATTAGCAAGGCTGTTTCTATTTTGGGGGAAAATTCACAAAATATCAGGGTGCTTGGGAAAATGTATTACAAGGAGGTATTAAAAATCCATGAAGGGGGTTGGGGACTTAGCTCAGTGGCAGAGCGTTTGCCTGGCATGCGCAAGGGCCTGAGTTCGGTTCTCAGCCCTGAAAAAAAAAAAAAAGAAAGAAAGAAAGAAAACAAATCCATAGAGATGGGTTGGAGCGGTGGCTCAGTGGTATCGGTGCTTGCCTGGCAGGCACAACGACCCAAGTTCGAACCCCAGCTCCACGTACACAACTAATCATCAGAGCAACGAAGGCCACATGAAAAACTAAATAAATTTCGTTCTCTCTTTCTCTCTCTCAATATCCCTATATCTTTAAAAAAAAAATCCATAAAGATGCGAGTCACAAGTCCTTCTAAAGACACTAAGGAAATATGCAGTGCCCTTTACTTCAGCCCCCAAAGCCAATTATATGCGTATAAGGATTGGACCTTCCAAAGCCAAAGTCAGGAAGAGAACGTTCAGGGCTTTTCCAAAGTCCAGGAGTGTGTCATGGCCAAGAGAAACTTGGAGGCCCCTGAGGCTGAGTTAATAGAGGTATGGTGTCCAGAACGAGGGAGGTTAGTCATGCTGCGCTGGCCGTAATGCTGTCTATGTCCGGTTCTGGGCCTTTTTTTTTTTTTTTTAGTAAGGACGTTGGCAAACTGGGATACATTCAGAAGAGGCAGCCAAGAGGGCGAAGGGTGTGGTGTGGAAAAAATCCGAGAACCCAGAGAGAGCGGAATTATTTAGCTTGAAGAGAGAAGACCGAGGGTGAGGCCCATGAGAATTCCCCTGTAGGTATTCTGTTAAAATAGGAAGCTGAATAACACCGAAGGTGAGCTTGCTCCCCGGTGGTGATCAAGCCTCCTGGCATGTGTGCAGGTCTGTTGGATTGACAGGTGAGCGGTTGGACCACTGGACCCCGGAAGCTTTTCCACGTGGAGGGTTTCTGTCTCTGAATCTTAGAAGGTTGTAAGAGGATGCGCCCTGGAAGGAGTGGGTTAGGAACCGAATGCGGGTGTCCACACCCCCCGAATCCATGTGTTAAGGTCTTACCCTCTGAGCGGGGCTGTGATCGGAGATAAGGTCTCTACGGAAATAATGAAGGTTAAATGAAAGTCATAAGGGAAGAATGGGAATCTGATAGGGTTAGCGTCCTAAGAGCTTGTTCTCCATCTCTCTCCCAACAAGGAGGTGGCCACCTGCAAGCTGGGAAAAGAACTCCCTGCAGGCACAGAGTCAGGGGCAGCTTGACCAGGGACTTCCTGGCCCCAGAACCGTGAGAAAGTCACCAGCCTGCGGGTTCTGTTCCAGGAGCTTGAGCAGATGAAGATCCCTCCGGAGATCCTGGGCTCAGCAGCTCAGGTGCCAGTCCCCGCAGTGAGGGAGGAAGTGAGGATTGCGGGTGCCGATCAGGGTCTTGGGGTGGAGGAAGAATTGCCAATCTCTTCCCCACCCACCGCTGCTGCTTGGCCTGCGGGAAGGTGAACTCACAAAGCACCGGGCTGGTGGCTTTGGTGAGTGTGGAGTAACTCACAGTTGTTGCTATTTTAGTATTTTTTAAGGGGGTGGAGGAAGAGAGAGAGAGAGAGGTGGGAATCAGTTTCATTTATTTTATTATCATGTCTTTGATTTTCCGACACTTAGTTACGCACGTGGTGCACGCCAGCCGCTGAGCCACCGCTCCAGCCCTATTTCTAGTATTAATGGTAGCATTTCAGGGTGCGATGGTTTAGATATTAGGTGTCCCCCAAAAGCTCATGTGTAAGAAAATTTAGAGGTGAAATGGTTGAACTGTGAGTTTGGGATCTGTTCGGTGTGTTAATCCCCGACAGGGATTTACTGCGTGGTAACTGCGGGCAGAGAGCATGGAGATGCAGCAGGTGGCTCGCCGGAGTTGTTCCTGGTGACAGCCTGCTGTTTCTCTGCTTCCTGGTGCCAGGTCCTGGGCTGCCTCTTCCCCACCACGATCTTCTACCATGATGTTCACAATGGACCCCATCTGTGGACTGAGACCTCCAACTGTGAGCCCCAAATAAACTTTTCCTTCTCTAAAATTGCTCTTGTCAGGTCTTTTGGTCATAGCACCAAAAAGAAAAGTTGACTAAAATCGGAATTGGTACCGAGAAGTGGGGCTGTTGCTATGACTAAGCTGACCGTGTGGTTTAGGAGCTTTGTGAGTTTTGGGAATCTGTTAGAGGAATTTTGAAAAGTTTAAAACTGGAAAAGCTTCAGAATGTTGCAGATGGAGCCTACGGGGCAATTCTGCGGGGAGCTCAGAAGACCAGAAAGCTGGTGGGCTGCGGACAGTGAGGTGGGCTCCCGGGGAAGAGCGGCCTTGCAGCTGAACTAACGGCTGTTCATGGTGCGCTCCGGCCCAGACGCCTTTAAATTTTCCGCGTCCTAAACTTTGCGTGAGGGAATAGCAATGGACTAATGGATCTGGTGGAGGAACTTTCCAGGCAGTTCAGCCTTCAGGGAGTGGCATAGCTATTGCAGGGGTCTTTTCGCCATGTTCATTGTGATAATCAGGAGTAGAAATCAGAGCAGAAAGATCTGGAAAACTTTGACTTGAAAAGTGGGAATAAAACTGTGGCTAAGCAAGTTGTGGTTTTTTAAGACATCAGAGCCAGTAAAGAGACATTGCTAGGGGCTGGAGCGGTGGCTTAGTGGTTATGGTGCTTGCCTGGCATGCACAAGGACACGGGTTTGGGCTGGAGCGGTGGCTCAGCGGTTTCGGCGCTTGCCTGGCAAGCACGAGGACCCAGGTTCAAACCCCAGCACCACGTACACAACTGAATGTTGGAGCAACGAAGGCCATGTGAAAAACTAAATAAAGTTGTTCCTCTCTTTCTCTGTCTCTCTCACTGTCCCTCTCTCTTTAAAAAAAAAAAAAAAACAAGGACACAGGTTTGAATCCCAGCACCCCACGTACACAATGAAGTGTCCAAGCAATGAAAATCATGTGAAAAACTAATAAAATTGATTTTCTCTTTCTCTCTCTCACTGTCCCTCTCTCTTTAAAGACAGAGAGAGAGAGAGAGAGAGAGAGATAGATTGCTAAATACTTAGCCAGAAGCAATAGGAAAGATGGCTTGAGGGTATCTCAGGAATTGGCAAGAGCGCACCCAACTCCGGTTCAAGGGTATAAAAGCTAAAATTCCTTTGAGAGGAGATCATGGGGCTCCCTTCTTGCACAGGGGGACCTAGGAAGTTGTTTCACCCTACTCAGCCTCCCTGGCACTGAGAGGCTTGGCGACTGCTAGAGATGGTGGCAGACCTTGGAATCAACCATGTGGTGCAGGTTTGTGCTGGAGTTAGGGGGCCATGAAGGCTTCCACCGAGGTTTCAGAGGACGGCCTGGAAGGCTGGGCAAAGCGCAGTAGGGACAGAATCCTTGCGGGCAGCCCCTGAAAGAGCAATGCCTGAAGTCGTGAGGAGGAAGTGGAAACGGAGACCCCGAGTTTAAGAAATGCTGGACTTTTTTTTTTTTTAACGGGCACCTTGTAGGTGATCAGCTGCTTCAGGATGAAGCCAAATATCTCCTTCCCAGCCACTGGCTGCCAGAAACTCAGCCAAGTGGACAATGAGCAAACTCTGTACTTTTTATGAGAAGCGCGTGGCCATAAAGTAGCTGCTGGCGCTCTGGGTGAAGAATGGAAGGTTATGTGGTCTGAATCAGTGGCGGGAATGATGAACAAGGTTTCCCCACGAAGCAGGGTGTCTTTTTTTTTTTTTTAAAGGGAGAAGGACAGTGAGAGAGAGAGACAGAGAGAATCAATTTTTATTGAGTTTTTCACATGGCTTTCGTTGCTGACACTTAGTTGTGTGCGTGGTGCTGGGGTTTGAACCCGTGTACTTGTGCATACTGGGCAAGCGCCCTAACCACCCAGCCATCGCTCCAGCCCCCAAAGCAGGGTGTCTTGACCCTGGCCGTGTTCGTCTGCTATTGAGTAAGGGGCTCCTGTTACAGACCAAGGAGCAATGGAGAGAGAGTGCAAATCTGTTTGGGGCTGCATCGTGGATGCCAATATGAGCAGATTCCTGGGCTTACGGATACGGCTGTGCCTCGTTGCCTGGGACCTAAAAGAGCTGGGCGAATCCGCAAACTTTTCAATCTCTCTAAAGAAGATGATGTCCACCAATATGCTGTGAGGAAACCTTAAATAAGAGACTGGAGCCGTGGCTCAGCAATTACGGTGCTTGCCTGGCATGCTCGAGCAACAAAAGCCACATGAAAAACTAAATAAAGTTGTTTCTCTCTTTCTCTCACTGTCCCTCTCTCTTTAAAAAAAAATAAAGAAGAATAAATAAGATCAAACCTCAAAAAAAAAAAAAAAAGAAAGAAAAAGAAAAGGAGAGAAAAAGCCAGCACTGAGGAACGTGATGTCCCCGAGTGGACGAAGCCAGCGGTCACGGGGTGCAGCTACCCAGACCCTTTGGGGAGAACGTCAGGAGGCCGAGTGCCCCAGATGCGGGACCTGGAGCTACAGAACTTGTTTGCCCAGCTGGATTTCAGTCCTGTTTGGCTCCATGCCTTCCTTTTTCCTTTCTTTTTTTCTTTTAACAGAGAGAAAGAAAGTGAGAAAGAGAAAGAGAGAAGCCATTCTATTTATTTTTCCATCTGGCCTCTGTTTCTCCAACACTTAGTTGTGTGTGTGGAGCTGGGGTTTGAACCCGGGTCCTCACGCACACCAGACAAGCGCTCCAACCGCTGAGCCCCCGCTCCAGCCCCCATCCCTTCTTTCTATGCCCCTGTTTCTCCATTGCGGAGTGAAAATGTTTGCTCTGTTCCTTTACATATGGGATATAGGCAGCTTGCTTTAGATTTTTTCTTTTACTGGGGCTCACACTGAGAGTCTGCCTTGAGTCTCAGAGGAGATCTTGGACTTGGACTTTTGGGCAGTGCTGAGCTGTGAAGATGGTGGGAACTCTCGAAAGTGGACTGACTGTATCTTGTGTTGTAAGATGGGCACAATCTTTTGGGGGACAGGAGCAAGATGCTGTGGTTTAGCTCATGTGTGAAACAATGCAAGAAGGTTTGGAGTTGAAATGATCGGGCTACGAAGCTTTAACCTAATCGGTGCATTGACCCCCACTGTGGGATTAACTGGGTGGTTGCTGCACAGCTAGGGTCATATATTTTGTCCTTGGTGGGAGGCACCGTCTCCCTCTCTGCTTCCTGGTGGCCACTTCCTGAGCTGCCCTCCTGCACCACACTCTTCCCCTTGGATCCAGAGCACTGGAGCTGGTCGGCTCTGGACTGAGACCTCAAATACACTTTTCCTCCTCTAAAACTGTCCTCGTCAGATCTTTTGGTCACAACAGAAAAAAGAAAAGCTGATAATACAGGGTGAGCATCCTTCACCCCATACTCCAAAATCTGACATGCTTCAGAACCTGAAACCTTTGAGTACCAACAGGACGCCCACCAAAGGAGAAACGCACACCTGCCCTCATAGGATGGGTTGCAGTCTCGGACGGGCATGAGAAATCCAGGTAAAATTACCTTCAGGCTATGCAGATTAGGTGACGATGAAAGTCAAATCAATTTTGTGTTTAATCTCAGGTCCCATCCCCCAAACAGCTCTTTAAATATTTGCAAATATTCCACAATCGCACCCACCCACCCAAATCTGAAATCTGGAACATTCCTGGGCTCAAGGATTAATACCTATTGGTTTTTTCTTCCTCTTGCTTTCTAACCCCAGTGTGCTCATGTCCTGGTAATTATATCTTAATTTTTTTTCTAAGATGTCACACCCTTCACTCTCAGTTCCTTCCTCTTGGGAGTGTGTGACCCTGGTCTAAGTCAATCTGTGACATTCCCTAGGTCACACTAATTGACCCAGCAATTAGAGCTAATGATACCCTGAGACCCTCGAGGGTAAGACTCCAGAGTTGGAGCTGAGAGAACCTGCTGTCTGGATCTGCTGTAGATCTCTTTTGTCCATTAGGGGGGAATCTGCCTCAGAATGGAGTCAGCATGGGGGAAGTAGCCCAACAGACGAACTGGGACATTAGGGATTGGGATCCCTTGATCCAGCTGTTCCTGAAAACCAGGATGTTTCAATTAAATGACAGAACACCTTATAAGGGTAGTCTGTACAAAATTCAACGGAGAGAGAGGGGAGGCAGCCACTATTTTAGCCTGAAATGATGTAGAGAAAGTGCCCAGGGAAGGCTGCCCAGATGAGGGGTGAAAGGAATAATCCGGCGCACTGAGACCAAAACTAATCGTCGGAGATGGGTTCCCACTTATTGCGGGTGTACAAGAGCATTTATAGGGGATTTGCATGGGGGTTGGGGTAGTTAGGAGCAGAGGGCAGATGCTGATTGGTTCTCTGCCCTAAGGACAGTGGTGAAAGTAGGTCATTGGGTGTATGCTTGTGCCTGTGGGAAAGTTAGAGCCCGGAAGGTTAGAGCCGGGACGATTAGAGCCAGGAAGATTAGAACCAGGACAGTTAGAGCCAGGAAGATTAGAGCCAGGAAGAGAAGTTTGGGAGGCGCCTTGATAACAGAGGGGGTTACAAGGGGGTCACTTGAATTGCCCTTGGAAGGACAAAGAGCCATTTGTTATGTTTAAAAGATAAGGGAGGATGCCCCAAAACACTAAAAAATGGATGGGGAAACCAAGAAATACACATTTAAATCACTCAAGGGGCAATGAGAAAAATCACAAGGCGATGGTCAGAAAACTACTGAACGGCAGAAAAATTCACATTCAACCTGTGTTGCAGCTATCGCCACACTTAGAGGAAAAATTATAGCCTTAAAATTCCATGCATTAGCAAAGAAAAAAGAAAGAAAAGAAAAGCTAAAGAAATCTAATGTTCCAAACATCACTCTTAGAACAGCAAAAAATAAACCCAGGAGAAAGAAAGAGAAGGGAAATAGTAAAGATCAGAGCCAACTGAAAGAGGAAGGAAGCACACCACAGAGAGGCTCCACCAAGCCCAGTACTGGTTCTTTGGTGAGCCAGAATGGCGGGGCGTGACTGCAATACCTCTTCGGGGAGTGTGGAGGCCCCGTGTGGGTGGAAAGGACGGAGGCTGGCTTGCCAACAGGGGAAGTGGTGAGGCCAGAGGCTGGAGGTGAAGGCAGTGCCCGGAGAAGGGAGCAGGACCAGCAGGTGTCACTGCTGCTGGGAGCCACGGAGGGTCCCGAGGAGGGGAGGGGCAGACAGAGCTACTCACCCTCAGATGGGGCTGGGGACCTGGAGGGCCCCTGGGGATCAGCCCTGGAGGTGCCGGGGCTGATTGACAGGAGCAGAGAAGCCCAGCAACGTGCCCCGTTCAGTAGTCAGTCACAGGGGGCACCAGCCTCCGCAGCCTCCGCAGCCTCCACAGCTGCCCTGGCCCCAAACCTCAGGCGACATCTGTGAGGCCTTGGGAGTTGGGGGGATGCTGTGGAGCCACAGTGCCCCCCACTGTTGAGCACCCCGTTAGTGAAGGCACAGAGCCCCCGGGCACAGCTGTGCGTGGTAGGATGGCTGTGGTGACCCAGTTCTACCCCCAGACGCCATTCCACCTCCTCCTGCCAAGTTGCAACAATCGGAAGCCTCTCCAAATACTGCCAGGTGTCCCCAGGGGGGACAAAACTGTCCCCAGGCTAGGAGCCACCCACCAGATGCAGGAGCTAACCCCTCAGGGCCCTTCCTGTATTTGAGCCTCTACACCCCCACACAGGAGGAGGTCTCTGTGTCTGACAGGTGGCTGTCAGGATCCTGCACCTTGGTGCTAATTATTCCACTGTGAACTGCATGGGTGGGCGCTTCAGGATGGCAGCAGCTCGGTCACCCTTGTCTCCATCATTTTCCCTCACCACCAGGATCCCACCATCAGGGATTCTTGCTGCCTCTACCTTCAAAGAGTAGCCAGAAGCCACAGCCAAGGCCACCCTGCTGCTCTGAGCTGCTGGCTTCCTGGAGTCAGCAATGGTTTCTCTCACTTTGGCTTTTGGGCCTCCCCATTGTGGCCAGAGAGATTATTTTTATTTTGTTTTTTGGTACCAGGGTTTGAACCTAGGGGCACTTAACCACTGAGCCGTGTATCCCCAGCCCTTTACATGTTTTATTTGAGACAGAGTCTCGCTAAGTTGTTTAGGGCCTTGCTAAGTTGCTGAGGCTGGCTTTGACTTGCGATCCTCCTGCCTCAGCCTCCTGAGCGGCTGGGATCACAGGCGTGCGCCATCCTGCCCCAGTCACAGTGAGTGTTTTAAACAGGTAAGGGATCGCGTTGTTCCCAGGTTCTGAACCCTCTGAAGCCTTTGCAGCTGTGCAATAAGATTTCACCTGTCCTGGGGCAGGGGAACTTAGTCCCTTCCTCTCCCCCTGCTTCTGTTCC
>PVKS010011323.1:25690-57244 GCA_004027875.1 Aplodontia rufa
AGCCTCCTGAGCGGCTGGGATCACAGGCGTGCGCCATCCTGCCCCAGTCACAGTGAGTGTTTTAAACAGGTAAGGGATCGCGTTGTTCCCAGCTTCTGAACCCTCTGAAGCCTTTGCAGCTGTGCAATAAGATTTCACCTGTCCTGGGGCAGGGGAACTTAATCCCTTCCTCTCCCCCTGCTTCTTCTGCTCCAGGGGCTCTGGTGGCCTGGCAGCTCCTTCATCATGCAGTTGCCTCTTTGGGGCCTTTGTCCCTTCCATGACAACACTGGCCTTCTCTCTGTCCCTCCAGATGTCTGTGAGGCTCATTCCCTTGTCCCCTCACCGTTACCAAAATTTCCCCTCCTGGGCAGGGCCTTCCTGGCCACCTCTTGAGCAGCACTCCTGTCCCTCTCCTGCCTGCCGGTTCTGCACATGCCTGAGGCCACTGACAGTACCGTGTGTGTTCCTGTGCACGTCTCCTGCACTCCCTGGTGCCCCCAGAGCAGCGTCTGCACGTAGTAGGTGCTCGCTGCGCACCTGTGGAGCAGGGGAACTGCTGCGCGTGGCCCCCACCCCTGCTGTGGACCCACCCTGGACTGACACTAGCTCCAGCCAACCCTGAGTCAGGCTGGCCTCAGGTGACAGGGCTCAGTGTCCGGCCCTAGGTGTGGCTCGTGGCTCTGCTTCTGTCTCCAGCCTAACCCACCTGGCATTTTGTGCACCAGCCAGTGGAGAGCAGGGGTGGGGGACCCTGCCATCTCCTGGGAGGCCAGCTCCCACCCTTCAGAGGCAACTTTGACATCACCTCCTACAGGAAGCTTTCCCTGATCCTGCCCACGCTGTCCCCATTACGTCACATCTATACGGATGCCGCTGTTGCTTGTGTGATTGACATCAGGCAGGGACACATCCAGCATCCCCCAGGGCACAAGAGAGATGACTTGTGGGGCTGGAGCGGTGGCTCAGCGGTTACAGCGCTTGCCTGGCATGGGCGAGTTCGCGAGTTCGAACCCCAGCACCATGTACATAACAAGTTTTGGAGCAGCGAAGGCCACGTGAAAAACTAAAATTCATTCATTCTTTCTTTCAGTGTCCCTCTCTCAAAACAAAAGGTGACTTGTGAGCATCGGTGTACGGATGAACCTCCACCCCCTGAGTTAGATGACCCCAACCATCACTCCCTGTGCCCCAACCCTCGCAGGGCCTGGCCTCCGCTGTCACGACTCCTGGGGAGCCGGTCTCCTGCGCTGCCTTCCCAGGTTCTTTCCTGAGCACCCAGCTCTTTTAGGACCTCCCTGCAGGCACCTGGCACTCGTGGAAGAGTTTGGCCCATGGACCTCTGCTGGTCGCACGCAGCAGCCCCCGTGGAGGGACTCAGCACGGGTATCCAGAGACCACCTTCGACCTCGGAGGGTGCTCTGCTCCCGTCCTCTCATCTCTGCCTCCCCATGGCCCAGAGAGCTGGCCTGGCAGAGACTGGGCAGTCCAGGTGGGCGTGGGGCAGGTGAGCAAGGAAAGAGCTCTGCGGAGCAGAAGGGGGACGGCCACCGAGGGCCTGATGCTCCAAGCAGAGTCGGTTCCATGGGGACCCTCCTGCACCCCACCCCACCTCCAGTCACCTCAGACCGGGAGCCTGGCGATTGCCCTGGAACGCACCCGCCCTCCTTGGTCCCCAGGAGACGCCCCGATCTCCCTAAACTTGGGTGGTCGCCCACATTGGGGGACACATGGGTGCACGTATGGGTGCGTACAACGCACAGATGAAAACAGCAACCGCGAGCAGGTGTTGAGCACCTACTGTATACCCGGCGTCAGCGTCTCCTTTAGTCCCCCAAGCAACCCTAGGAGGCAGAGGTTATCACTGGCCCGCATCGCAGGTGAAGAAATCGAAGCACAGGGAAAGAAAGCAACTTGTCCTCGGTCGCCCGGACAGGAAGGCCTGAAACGGGATTCGAACCTGTAGCGTCTGGTTCCACACCTGAGAGCTGTCAATCAGCCCACGCAAACCCCTTCGCATACTAATGATCTTATCTCACGCATACATACGTGCAAATTGGCACGCAGAATCCCTCCCGAGCTCGGACACCGCGTGCAGGTACAACCCGGAGCAGAGACCTAAGTTTCCACGTCCCACGCAATTTGTCACGCACGGTCATCGGACCAGAAAGGACTCAGCCTGCTCCCTCTGGACGCACGATCCTGTTAACATGCCTGCCTCTCAGCACGCAGAGCCTTTGCCCAAGTTCATGCATGTGCAAGCGAGCAAGGTGAGTGTACAAGCCCATGCACGCACGCTCGCATCCGAATCAATATTTCCCAGGTATCAGGGACGGATGGTGAAGAGAACAGTGTTCCTCCCCACCCCGAGCACGCAATCCGGCGGGCAGTGAGCGTTCAACAGCCAAGTCAGACAGCTCCAGCTGTCCCGCGCCTCCCCTGCGCTAGAAACAGAGCTGGGTCTGTCACACGCAGCAGACGGCCCCGAGAAGGGGACAACCACACTTTCCTGGTTCCCTACACCTCCTCTCCTGAGAGCCACATGGTCCAACCTGAACCAGGAGCAGGCAGGGAGTGGAGATCAGCATTATTCTCAGCATCACACGCTGCCTGGGGCCCCTGAGCCTCCTTCAGTCCCCTGAGACCAGCTGCTGGCATTTGCAGATGCGCACCCCATGTGCCTGTGTGTGTGCAGGACCCTTAGTCAGCACGAGGAACCTCGCCCCACCCAAGCCCATGCGTGTGCAAGCCCTCCCAGCGCCTCCCACGCTATCAAGAACCAACCTCCTCCGTGTCCAGGGCAGCACAGGGAGGACGGCCGCGGTGACTCGGCTTCCAGGCAGCCAGGCTGAGTTTCGGCACAGGCTCCCTTCCTCAAAGAGGCTCTGCTTTACTGAAAGTTCAAGCTGCCGTGGTTTCCCCACATGCGCATGGGGAAAGGTCAGACTCTCACAAAAATATTTACCAAGAACTGTCCGCCAGTCAATCGACAAGCATTTACCGAGAGCTGCAGCTCACGTCCCAGGCGGGTGAAGAAGCACAAGGCTTGTCCCGCGAAAGGTCATGGGCTGGGAGGGAGCTGTGGTTAGCTGGGGTGGGAGGGAGGAGCAGCCCCAGCAGAGGTGGTGGGAGAGCACACCCTGGTCAGACCAGAGCAGCCATTCATGTGGCCCCCCACAGTGTAATCAGTGGTGTGCTGATGAGCCCAAGAAGCAAACCAAACCCCCAGACGCAACCTCTGCTGCTTCCCACCATGGTCAACATCAAGCCGTCAAGATGGAGGCAGGGAGCAGAGAGTCCCTGATGAGAACAGCGAGAACAGCCGGCACTGCATACCTGTCCTCCCAGGGATAGTCACAGTTAGAAGGGCCAGGGACAAGGACAAGAACAAGCCCAGCATGGTGGCCCATGCTTGTAATCCCAGCAGCTCAGGAGGCTGAGGCAGGAGGATCACAAGTTTGAGGCCAGCCTCAGCAACTTAGCAAGACCCTGTCTCAAAATTAAAAAATAAAAAGGGTTGAGGATGTAGGATATACTCAGTGGTTTAAGTACCCCGGGTTCAATCCTGGTACAAAAAAAAAACCCCAAAACAACAAAAATAACAAAACAAAAGCTCTTGTTCATCCTTTGTGTTCTGATGTGCCCTTTCTTCCATTCTTTCTTTTCTGCAGTGATGGGGATGGAGTCCAGGGTGTTCTGCTTCTGAGCTACACCTCCAACCCTTTTTATCTTATTTTGAGACAGAATCTTGCTAAGTCTGCCCAGACTGGCCTCAAATTTGCAATCCTCCTGCCTGTACACCTCAAGTCCCTGGGATTACGGGCATCCGCCACTGTGCCCATTTCTTCCATTAATTAAGCACCTCCCTGTGCCAGGCACAGAGCAGCTGGAGGTATCTGAGTCCATCCCTGCTGATGCGGACAGGGACCCACCAGCACCAAGGAGCCCAGAAGAGAGGCAGCAGGAACTCCAGAGGACCTCCTGGAGGAGGCAACATCTAAGCTGAAATGCTGTGGAGTGAGGCCGTGGGTGAATCACGTGCCCAGGGATCTCATGCAGCTCTGGTTAACCTAGCAGAAGCATCCTGGTTAGCTGACTTCTTCAGGGAGCCAGATCTGTGTCAGGGCCTTGCAAGAGTTCATTCACTGGATCCCTCCATGATCCTACAGGGTGTTTATCATCAGCCCTGTGCACAGAAGCCCATGCGTCCTGGATCCCTGATCTGCTCAGCCTCCCCACTGTCCTACCTCTAAACCTCTGAAGGAGGTGTTGCTTGGGGAAATTTCGGGGGGTACCCAGCTATGGCAAAGAACTGTCAGTTTGGTTCTGTGTTTAATTAAATGTCAGAGTGTGGGAAGTGATCAGATAAAGTCCCTCCTGCCCAACTTCACCACAACCTTGCACACACAGGCTGGAGGAGGGTCCTTAGGTTTACCAAGGACATCAGTCAGTCAATCAACAAACATTTATCAGAATCTTTATGCCTTGGTCCAGCCCAGGGCTCAGAGGTCTGGAGCAAGCCTTGGCTGGCTTTTTGTTTCGTTTCGTTTTGCTTTGCTGAACATCTTGTCTGATGCAGATCCTACCCTGAGGACAGGGTGGAGAGGTGTGGTGGTGGTGGGGAACAGAAGTATCGAAGGACATATACTCCAAGAGTGATTTCCTGTGTGTTTGAAATTTTTCATTATTAAAAATAACTAAGATTTTAAAATCTTAATGTGTGTGTGAGAGGAAAGGTCCACCCTCTCCTGTGTGGAGGCAATGGCTCTCGGGGAAATGCCCACTGCCCCTGGGCCAGGAAAGATGACACTTTACGGGGTACCAACGACTGCAGGGAGGGGGCCGGGAGGAAGTGCTCACTGGTTTAGTTTTTATTTTTGTTTTTGGAGATGGCGTAGTGAGTGATGCTCTAGAATTATACAGTGGTGTTATACCCACGTACAGCATTGTGGCTATACTAAAACCCAATGGATTATTCATTTTTAAATGGTTGGAAGGGCAACGTTGTATGCTATACAATTTTTATCTCAATAAAAGATACACTCATGCTTCCACCAGGAGATTGTAGTTGTAAGGACAGAACTGAGCTTTTTGGTTTTTTGTCCTGGAAATTGAGCCTGGGGGTGCGTAAGCACTGAGGCACATCCCCATATTTTGAGGCAGGGTCTTATTAAGTTGCTTAGGGCCTAAGTTGCTAAGGCTGACTTTGAAGTCCTGCTCCTTCTGCATCAGCCTCCCTAGCTGCTAGGATTACAGGTGTGCACCACTGTGCTTGTTAGAACTGGCTTTTAAAAACCGGGTTGTCTCATGATTTAAAAAAGAAAAGAAAAAGTTTAGGACACAGTTTCAGGCATGGATGGATCAAGGTGCTCCAATTTTTTTCTTCAGGTTGGAAGGCTCCACCTCTGGAATCTGCTTGCTTCCCACCCTCAAGCAGGATAAAGGAATCTAAACGGCAGCAAAATTGTGTGTGTGTGGTGGTGGTGGTGGTGGGGGGGGCTCCCAGAAGTCGAGGCTTAGCACCCAACAGCCTATGAAATACAAAAGTTGCTACCATCCAGTGATGGACCAGGGAAAGGCTCTCATTGGTCAGTTTTGTTTTTCTTTTAAAAGAGCGACAGGGGCTGTGAGAGATAAAGAATCAATTTTATTTCGCTTTCATGTGGCTTTTGTGGCTCGGACACTTCGTTGTGTCGGTGGGGCTGGGGTTGGAACCTGCGTCCCCGCACAGGCCAGGGAGGCGCGGTTACCGCTGAGCCACCGCTCCAGCCCCTCATTGGTCAGTTTTGATCATGCAACTGGCTGTGAGCCAATCGCTATGCAGATTGGGGGAGGAGCACTCTGATTGGCTGCTCTGAGTCACGTGGCCTGTTGGCCCAGAGGTCAGTTGAGCGGGAACCGGGAGTGGGGCGAGGTTGTTCTGCAGCGGGGACCGGGCGCTGTTGTCCGAGGGCAGATTCAGGGGACAGACGCACGGAGTCCCCTGCAGCACCTGGTGGAGTGGCCGAGCGTGCTCAGCCGCCTTGGGGGTGGAATCTGCACGACGCAGCCTGGGAACCGCGCCACCAGATGAGAAGCGGGGGACCAGGGCAGCGGTGCCCGGAGGTCCAGGCTGGCAGCTGGGGTTTCCCAGGCGCAGCTCCCTCTGCGCACCGCCCCAAGTCCTTCCCGCCACACCTAACTTTTTTTTCCTCCAGCACATACTAAACTTTTTCTTCACGTTGGTCTACTTGTCTTATTTGACTAACTTTCTTTGCAAAAGAAACTCTGTCCCCAAGCCAAAGGGACAAGCAGCATCCTTTACCATAAACAGAAGGGAACTGTAAAAACAATGAAACCAAAACCGAGCTACTTCACTTCTGAGGCGTTGCTGGCAGCCCGGGGAAGGCTAGAGGAAGAGAAAGCACTGAAAAAGGAACCGGCTTCCCGGATTGGCGCCCTTTGACATCATGCCCGGTGGCATCTAACACCATCTCCGGGACCGCAGGGGGAGGTGTGCCCGGCAGGAGCGGGGCAGAAATGCAGTCACACCTGGTCCTGGTGCAGTTCGGGAAAGTCGGTGCTAATACCAGGCTGGGAGATGCAGATCAGGAGGTAATTGGTGCACAAGGAGAGCCAGAGAGCAGGGGCACAGGCTCAGACAGACGGTGCCAGAATCTCAGGGTGCGGAAGGAGGGAATCAGTCTGAGTGATGCCCACTCTAAGTTTAGCAATCCAGACCAGGAACCAAAAGGAGGATGTTCAGAGAAGAGGATGAAGAGCTATTGTGGATCCACTGATTCTGAGATCCACTCCTTGGTTGGAGAAGTATTTATTGAGCAACTGCAGTGCATAGGACACTAGGAACACGGCAGTGAAGCAAGCCAGAGTCTCTTCCCACCTGGAGCCTGCCTTCGGGAGTGAAGACTGCTGAGTGATTAAAAAATAAGAGAATTAATAACATACAACGGGGGCTGGAGCGGTGGCTCAGTGGTTACAGCGCTTGCCTGGCGTGCGTGAGGATGCGGTGTTGAACCCCAGCACCACGTACGCAATGAAGTGTCACCAACAAACACCAGATGAAAATCAAATAAAATTGATTCTCTCTTTCTCACTGTCCCTCTAACATATATATATACATATACATGTATATATATACACACATGTAGTATATAGTAAGACATCACATTGGATGATGACGTGTACCAGCTGAGCTATGTGACATGTCCAGTTGGGAGATGTCACTCAGATATGCTCAACAGTACCTGGGTGCATAGTTCTGGAGCTCAGGCGAGAGATCTGGGCTGAACTGATGTTTAGAACATCTTTCACTCATTTATTCACCTGTACAACACATGCTTACTAAACACTTTTTTTTTCCACGAGGGGACAGTGAGAGAGAGAGAGAGAGAGAGACAGAAAGAATCAACTTTTTATTTAGTTTTTCATATGGCTTCCGTTGCTCTGAGACTTCGTTATGTACGTGGTGCTGGGGTTTGAACCTGGGTCCTTGCCCATGCCAGGCAAGCGCTCCAACTGCTGAGCCATTGCTCCAGCCTTGAACACATTCTCTCTTGGTACTGGGGATTGAACCCAGGGGTGCTCGGCCACTGAGGTACATCCCCAGGCCTTTGTATTTCGAGACAGGGTCTCGCTAATTTGCTGAGGCTGGTCTCAAACTTGTGGTCCTCCTGCCTCAGCCTCTGGGGTCTTTGAAATTATAGGCATGTGCTATTGTGCCCAGCAGTGTGGGGCACATTCTGCGTGCCAGGGATGGTGCTGGGTCCTGAGCTACGCAATCTCCGTCCCATGAAACTCCAACCTAGATTTAACAAAGGTTCTAGCTAAGGTCATGGAAAGAGAGACAGAAAGCGGAGGAGGAGGTGGAGGGGCGGGAGCAGGGGAAGGGAGGAGGCGAGAGGACCTGCCAGGGACCCTGGGACTCTCAATGCTTAAGGAACGGTGCAGAACAAGACCCTGGGCAGCAGGAGAACCAAGAAGGGCAGCTTGGAGAAGGAGCCAAGGCTAATGCTGCAGAAAGACAGACAGAAACCGAGACTGCTGCGGGCTTCAGTGAAAGCAGTTTCAAGGCCGGGCCAGGCAGAGTCTGCACAGAGTGGAGGAGTGGGTGCTCGGGGAGGAAGTGGAGACAGCTCTGGGTGCTGCAGGAAGAAGAGGAGGTGGGGGTGTCAGAGTCTGTGCCTGCCAGAGGACTTGGCCGGCCGAGGGCAGCGGGTAAAGTCACCGGGGAGCAAAGGTGCTCCAGGGTTCAGCTTGGGTACCAGGGCTCCGGCTGTGCAGAGAGGAAATGACCCCACCCAGGATCAGCGGCATTGTTTGCGGGGTGCAGTGCAGGATAGCAATGCAGGTCTTGCCCTCCAGGAAGGGTTAAGAGGGCAACCCTTGGCGCTTGGATCAGGAGTGGCCAAGACGCTTGCCTTGGCAGACACAACCAAGGCAGGAACACCTGTCACCACGCTGTCTCCAAGATGCCATGAGATTAGCAATTGACCCAGACCCTCCATCCCACTGGTGCCGTGGCCCCTCCAGAGGTCCTGGAGTGGGTGGCAGGGGAGGGGAGGGGCAGCAGGTGGCCAAGGCCCCCTCGCAGGGCAGCAGGCAGGTGGCAGGAGGTGAGAGCCGTCTGTGCTTGTTCCCGCATCTGTCTTTGACACACACTTGAAAATAACATTATCAAGGATTGCAAGGTGGGGATCTCAGTGCATTGCGTTCCAAGGGTGGCCACCGGTTACCGTATGGTGACGTGGCCTCGGAGCTGACCCTTCCCCCAGCCCCTCTACCAAGAGATGATTGCTGGATGCCGGTGGAGGCAGGGGTGGGCAGGGGCTGGACAACCCTCCGGGAGTGGAGGACGGGGTGGGGGGCGCAGAAGGGGTGGAGAGAAAGGGGCCGGATGTTTCCAGAACACAATCAGCTCCACGACGCTGGGTTTTCATTCCCTACTGCAGCTGAACTGAGTTCCACGGGACTCCATGGCTTAAAACAGATTTATTATCTTACCATTCTGGAGATCAGAAGCTTGAAATTGTCAACAGGGCTGCGATCCCTCAGGGACTCCAGGGAGAACTGGGTCTGTGGCCTCCTGTTGCCAGGGGTTGTCTGCATTCCTTGGCTCATGACCGCAGCCTCCACCTTCAGCTGCCCCCGACTGCGACTCTCCTGCATCCGTCTTTCACCAACAAGGGTTTTGTGACTGTGGTGGCTCCACCTGAAGATCAGCGGAGGATCACCTGTGATCAATTCCCTCTGCCAGGTAACATAACACGTCCCCAGCTTCCGGGACTTGGACACGAACATCTGTGCATGTATCCTAACCACTACCAATGTTTCTATTAAGGAGAGAAAGGGAGAGAGCAAGAGGGAGACAGGATTTATTTATTTTTTCACCTGGCCTTAGTTTCTCAGACACCTAGTTCTATATGTGTGCTGGGGTTTGAACCCAGGTCCTTGTGTATGCCAGGCAAGCGCTCGAACCACTGAGCCACCGCTCCAGCTCTTCCCACTACAGTTGTTAAAGCTGCAAAAGAAACTCCACGGTGGCTTAAACAAAAGCACGCTTATGGCTTATTTAAGAATCCAGAAGTCCAAGAACACAGGCCCTTCTTCCTTCTTCTCTGCTGCATTCAGAACACTTTCATCAGCAGGGGGTGTCCCCTCATGGTCATAAGATGGCTGCCAGAGCACCAGACATCACATGAAAAGCAGAAGAAAAGTGACAAAGGGGTCTCTTTCCTGCTGCTTTCTGATTTGGAAGAACTGTGAGCTTGCCCTGTGGTCTCATGGCAGAGAGGAAGGACAGAGAGATCAGCTGTGTTGACCAATTCAAGCTGAGTTTCCAGCAGGATTTCAGGAAATGCCAATTCCTGTGTGGGATTCTGCAGAGGCAGCGGTCAGTACAGAGCAGTAAGGGATCAGAGTGGCCAGAATCAGAGGCTGATCTATGGCTGTGGTCAAAGTTTAGTCTGTAGCCAGACTCAAGGACCCGCCGGCGGCTGGGATCATGAACAGGTCCATGGCTTGAGTCAGAGATCCCTCTGTGGCTGGGGACGGGAGTTGGACTGTGGCCAGGATCAGTTTCTTCTGTGGCTGAGTCCGAGATCATCCTGTGGTTGGAGTCAGAGGTCATAACTGAACTGGGATCAGGATGGTGCTTTTCTGTCTCTGGCAGCTTCTGCACCCATGTGTTCCACGCCCTCGAACTCAACCAACTACTGATTGGCAACTTTTATATATATATTTTGTTGGTACGGAGGACCGAACCCAGGGGCACTCAACCACTGAGCCACATCCCCAGCTCTTTTAATATTTCATTTTGAGATGGGGTCTAAGTTGCTTAGAGCCTCACTAAATTGCTGAGGCTGGCCTTGAACTTGCGATCCTCCTGCCTCAGCCTCCAGAGTCACTGGGATTACAGGTATGCACCACTGCACCAGGCTGAACTATTTTTTAAAAATTGCGTCTGTACTGAACGTGTTCAGACTGTTTTTTTCTTGTAATTATTCTCTAAATAATAGAGCAACAACTACTTCCATCTATAGTGATGGCTTTACAGTGTGTTAGGTCTCTTCAGTAGTCTAGAGATGGTTTAAACTAGACAGGAGGATGTGTAGGTTCTCTGTGTCTCCCATGCCTTTTTATAAAAGGGACTTGAATATCTGTGGATTTTGGTGTCTATGGGGAGCCCTGGAACTAATCCCCAACTGTACCAAGGAACAACTGAGAAATGCATGATACAAAACTGCAAATATGCATTGGGCACGGTGGCCCACGCCTGTAATCCCAGCTGCTCAGGAGGCTGAGGCAGGAGGATCGCAAGTTCAAAGCCAGTCTCTGCAACTTAGCGAGGCCCTCTCTCAAAATAAAAAATAAAAAGGGCTGGGGATGTGGCTCAGTGGTAAAGCATCCCTGGGTTCAATCCTGGTATCCAAAATCAATAAACCAACCAGTCACTGCTTGCAGGCAATATTCCCAGGAGAGACATGGACAGACAGAAACTGCAGGTTGATGGGATGATGTTTCTGGGGCATTTTTTTGTCTTGGATTTCTGTTGTTCTGTTCTGTAACATTAACTTGCGAAAAATCTTCATTTCCTTTAACTGTGACTTACACCCTCGCCTCCCACGCCACCCACACACCGTTCAGTGGAACATCACGAGCACCAGCAACGCTTTTAAAGCATTGGCTGTGTGCAGACGTCGTTCTAAGGGCCCCGCATGTGTGAACAACGCCTCGAGGTATCATTTTTCCCATTTTACAGATGGGAAGCAAGCACAGAGAGGTTACGTCCGGAGTTGGGGCCACACAGCTGGCCCTTGCAGCTCCCTGACGGTCTAATGCACCTCAGCCTCTTCTGTGAGGTGCTGGAGGGGTTGCGGGAGAAACGAAGGAGGAGGGAGACGTGGGATCAGGCGGGTGGGGGCCTCCGTGGCCAAGTGTTCTGGGCGCCACACCAAGTTTCCCCGGCAGGACCTGAAGCTGCTGAGGTGAAAGCAGGTGCTGGGGCCAGCGTGGGCCACCAGGGGGCAGCAGGAACCAAGGATCTGACCTCTTGGTGCCCTTACCCTCGCTGTCCAGCGGAAGCTGATGTCTGAGGGAAGAGTTGGCAGCCACCTGCTACCGCCACTTGGGCTAGTTGATCACAAGAGCACCTGTGTACTGCCTGGCCTCTGGGTTACCGCTCCTGTCATCTTCTGTCTGGGAGGAAACTGAAGCCCAGAGATGTCAATTACCTTGCCCAAAGTCACACAGCTCAGAATTGGCAGAGGGTCCTTGGAGTCTCATTGTTCTGAGCTGTGGAAGGGGGAGAAGGATATTAGGAATCAAGGTCAAGTCGGCCGCCTTACATCATGGGCAAGTCCCACGCCGGAACGTGGGGCTGCTGACAGCACCCAGGGAGGTCCTGCGTCCCTGCAGCGGGGCTCAAACACTTGCTGGGGTTTTTTCTTTTTCTTCTCTCTCTCTCTCTCTTTGATTTTTGATTTTTAATTAGTAATCTTCGTGGGGAAATAGCGCCAGAAGGGTTTGTGAACAGGATGTCAAGGGAGGTACTTCTTCAAAAACAAACATTCATCGTGTGACCGCCCACAGGAGCAGGTGCTGCTGCTGGGCATGGGATTTCCGGTGGTTTTCACTTTCCTCTCTCTTGCCTGTTGGTGTTCTCAGAATTGGAGAGGTTGGCATGGGTTCATCCAGGAATCGGAAAAATGCAACAAGCAGTTTTGGTGCTGAAAAAAAAATCAAAGGGGCTGGAAGGGTGGCTCAGTGGTTACGGCGCTTGCCTGACATGCACAAGGACACGGGTTGGAACCCCAGCACCAGGTACACAACGGAGCAAGGGAAGCCACATGAAAACTACATAAAATTAATTTAAAAAGAAAATCAAAGCGGTGCCCCCATTACCTGCTGGGCTCCCTCCCACCTTTGTAAAGGTGGAACCGGGGTGGGGTATTGATGCCTCTGGGGGCCTCGCAGAGTCTGCTGGGCCCTTCCTGATGGGACTCAGGCCACTCCAGCCCCCGTCTGGCTGCTACCCAGGGGGTGCACCCTCCGCCTTCCGCCCTGCTGGGGCTGCTGGGAAAATCCCACCACCAGCACCCTGCCCAGCCCACCCCATCCACCTCACCCAGTGTGGAGGGTTGCACCCACGGACCCTCCAGATCCTGCCATCCCCATCCCAGTGGCTCTTGGGGCAAACTTTTTTTTTTTTTAAGAGAGGGGATAGTGAGAGAGAGAAAGAGGCAATTTTGTTCAGTTTTTCATGTGACCTTCATTGCTGCCACACTTCACTGTGTGCGTGGTCCTGGGGTTCGAACCCGTGTCCTCGCCCATGCCAGGCAAGCACTGTAACCGCTGAGCCACGGCTCCAGCCCCTTGGGCAAACTCTGATGCAGTGTGTTCCTCTGTTCCTCGTGTCTTTTCTTCTCCCTTTCCAGATCTTTACCCTTCTCCCCTCTAGGCCAAGACAAAGGATAAGTGTTATGTAGGAATAAAGTTTAAATGTTTTTAAGAGAAATCATCTTTATTTATTCATCTGGTTTCTACAACACTCAGTGGTGCACATGGTGCTGGGGTTTGACCCTGGGGCCCTCCCGCCTGCCAGGCAAGCTCCTTGACTCCTGAGCCACCGCTCCAGCCACCAAAGTTTAAATAAATAATTAATCAATAATTTAAAACAAATATAAATACTAATTATTGTTTTATCAGCTTCTTTATTGCGGTGACTAAGAAAAACCTGACAGGAACAATTTTAGGAGGAAAAGTTTCTTTGGGGGCTCACGGTTTCGGAGGTCTTAGTCCGTAGAAGGCCGGCTCCATTCCTGGGGGCTCGGGGTGAGGCTGAACATCGTGGTGGAAGGGCTGGCTCCAGGGAGCAGAGAGAGAGGCCGATGCCAGATACAAAGTATAGACCCCAGGGGCTGGAGCGGTGGCTCAGAGGTTGGAGCACTTGCCTGCATGCATGAGGACCAGGGTTCAAACCCCAAACCCAGCACACACACCACACACACAAAGTGTAGGAGAAGCAAAAGCCAGATGGAAAAATAAATAAAATTGATTCTCTCTCTCTTTCCCTCATTTGTAAAAACAAGTTTATATGTGTGTGTGTGTGTGTGCGCACACATATATAAAACCCACCTTCAGCGTACAGTTATGGGGATTAACGCGCTGATTGGTTCAAGGCTTTTATAACCCGATCATTTCAGCTCAGCCTTCGCATCGTCACACACCTGAGCTTTTGGGGGACACTTTTCATCCAAACCATAACAATTATGATGAAGTAAAATGTAAAGCCCAGTTCACGAGCTACATTTGCAGTGCAAAAGGCTTTCTCCTAGAACAAATGGTGCGAGGTTTTTCAGCCGTGGTTTAAATACAGTTTAGGACGTGAGCATGCTCCCTCTCACCGCGTGGCGCCCTGGAACATAAGGAAACCATCACCAGATGTGGCTGCGTGGCCTTGGACCGGAGCTGTGAGCCCAAATAAACCTCCTTTCTTGATAACTTACCCGATGTGCTGGGCACAGTGGTGCAGGCCTGTAATCCCAGTGGCTCAGGAGGCTGAGGCAGGAGGATCACAAGTTCAAAGCCAGCCTCAGCAACTTAGTGAGGCTCTGAGTAACTTAGCAAGACCCTATCTCAAAATAAAAATGGGCTGGGGATGTGGCTCAGTGGCGAAGTGCCCCTGGATTCAATCCCTGATACTAAATAAATAAATAAGAACTCACCCAATGTGTGGTATTGTGTCCTTGGGAACAGGAAGTGGGCTAAAAGAATTTCCACCTGAGCCAAAGGGTCTGTTGGATGAAGCCACTGTAGACATTCATAAAATCCCTCCCTAAAGTCAGTCTTAGAACCAGTGTTCTCTTCTCTGTTTTTCTGCTTTCAGATCCCCTGCCTGCAAATTTGAAACGAAACTTTGATCCATGCTCATAATCCGAGTTTTTTTTTTTTCCTTTAACAATTGCTTCTCAGGAAGAAGTGTGTCCTTAAATACTTGCATGAGGACAGAAATCGCCAGGATGATTGCCAGGAGCACCCACAAAGGAGTAGACACGAGTCGGAGAGTGATGGGGGCACAGGGAAGGGCACGGGACGGGGAGATCCGGGTCAGGATGGACCACAGGCAGCAGGAGCCGGTGGAGGCCCGGCCAGGGAGGCCTGGAGGAGGCCCAGAGCAGCAGCCAGCGCGGGGGCACCTGGCTTTCCAAAGCTGTTTGTGCCTTTTCGTTCTTGCTACGCGTGCAGCCATGTTGGTGGCTCAGGGGACCATAGAGGGTGTGACCTTATGGTACAGATTTCATCCTCCTTCCTCTGTTACAAATGACAGAACCAAGGCACAAGCAGAATAAAGGAGGCCCAAAGAACCAGAGAAGCATCTGGGGCTTCTCACCCAAGGGCCCTGGGCTTCCTTGACTAATTCAGAGGCAGTGCGTGGGATGTTGGGGGCCAGGTTTTTGGTTTTCTGCCATTGTTTATTTTTTTTGAAGAGACAGAGAAGGAGAGAGTGAAAAAGAGAGAATCAATTTCATGTTTTTTTCCATCTGGCCTCTGTTTCTCCGACACTTTGTTGTGTATGTGGTGCTGGGGTTCAAACCCGGGTCCTCGCACATGCCAGGCAGGTGCTCCAACTGCTGAGCTCCAACTGCTCCAGCCCCAGGGATCGGGTTTTAAGGAAATTATTAAAAAGTTCTTTATCAAGGAAATCCCAAGGAAGGCCCTGGAAGCCAGCCATGCCCTGGTGGGAGCCAGCCCGTTCGTGGTGGGAGTCCCTTTCCTTTTAGTAAAGAGGAGGGTGCCCACCCGGGAGGGCCCGCAGTGCTCTGCTCTGCCAGGTGGGAGGGAGCCACATTGGAGGAACACTTCTGGCGTTTCCAGTTCCTCCCCTTGGCTGCAGATTCTGGTCACCTCAAGTTCGTTCTGGGACGGGGGAGATTGACCAGAGACTGCTTTCTGTTGGACCAGGTTTCTCAGTGGACACGGCTCGTGTGCACTTAAGCCCACACACACTCTGTCCCCGTGATGCTCTGACCATGGTCCCTGGCCCACTCCTCTGCCGCTCTCCTCTCTATGCTGCGAATGTGCCAGACTGCTCTGCCTGTGGGCCTTCGGACATGCCCCATCCTCGGCCCAGAAAGTTCTTCCTGCAGGTCACCCTGGCTCCCTCTGGTCACTGATGGTGCTCAGGGAGGTGACATTGGACACCTCCCTGAGCACCATCAACACACCCCTTTTTTTTTTTTTTTTAAAGGGAGAGGGACAGTGAGAGGGAGACAGAGAGAATCAATTTTATTTGGTTTTTCACGTGGCTTTTGTTGCTCAGACACTTTGCTGTGTACGTGGTGCTGGGGTTTGAATCTGGGTCCCTGCTCATGCAAGGCAAGTGCTGAGACTGCTGAGCCACCGCTCCAGGCCAGCACACCCCTACTCACTCTCTTTGCCTTCTTCGGAGCACCTATCGATGTTTGCAACGCAGGAGCTCAAGGTTCCCTGCCCCCTCCCAGACCCACCCCCTCACCCCGTCTGCTTGGGATGTCCCTACAGGGACCTGTGTGACGAAGGTCCGGCCACGGGCCTACCATGGACCCTCTTTGCCACCTTGGCCAAGTGTAGCAACCAGATAGTGCCGGGCCCCTATGTCCTCAGTCTGCCAAAGGGACCTCAGACATCACCAGCTCAGTCTGAAGATCACCTCCCTCCTCTGGAGCAGCCGGAAGCGCTGGAAAATTCATGACAGTCCTCCCTCCTTGGTGCCCGATCAGCTAGAGTCCTGAGGCTGGATGAAGCTGCCATGTCACCTCCTCTTCCCCAAGTCACCTCCCTCCTTCCCCAGAACAGGGTTCCCGGGACCCCTCCTTAAGTCAACCAATCGGACCTGGATCGTTGTCTCGGGGAAACCCAAACAAAGGCCACAAGTTACTTAACCTCTTGTGCCCTCGTTCCCCTGGATGGAGGTTCAGTGTGTCAATAAAGACAAAGTACTCACTACAGTACTTAGCAGTATGTTTATTTAATAAACAAAAAATAAAGCAATAAAGAACCTTTATTTACATAAAACTCCACCCTGTCCTAGTCCACTGTCCCCAGCAAACACAGCGAGCAGGTGGCGGAACCTTGAGGACATGCACAAACACACGCGGCTCGGTTCGAGTGTGCGGGGTAAACACGCTTTCCGTCAGGTGCCGTCTGGACGGCCCGGGCCGGGCTGCTCATGGGACGCCAGCCATTCCTTTATGGTCTCTGCAGCTGCTGGTGGGACGAGCTGCAAGGGAGTTGGGTTTGTTTCCTCTGGGATCCGTGTTGATGGGAACCCCCAGCCTTACAGCTGTGCCGGGTTTCTGGCAGCAACTGTCACTACTGTAAAGACAGTGTGCACGGACGTCTCTGTGGCTCCCACCTGCCTGTGCAGCTGGGGCTCGGGTCCTGCCTCCAGCGTCAACCCACAGTGGCGGTGCCGGATGAACGGGTGCTCTGGCTTGTGACCGCCCTCTCTGAGTCTCAACTGGCTCCCTTCGTTTCTATGCTCAGCTTCCAATTCAGTGTGATGGGGGTGGCTAATGCAGGGACTGTGTGAGACGGGGCAGCAGAGTGGTTTGGGACAAAATGTCCCTTGGGCCAGCCAGGAAGCCGAGGACGAGGCAGCCAAGTTGTTCACGGTCCCTGTCAGGGCTGCATGGGGCACAGCTGCTTAGCTAAGCCTTCCTGCGCCATGGACGTGGTGACTCAAGACCACTGTCAGGGTGGGGTCCAGTCTCTGAAGCCCCGGTGGAAGGTCAAGTTCACAGCTTCATTCCGCTCTTCTCCAAGGCTCTGGGAACTCTGCTCGCCCGGCTGCCTCCCTGGAGGAGGCATCTCCCAGGTGTGGCTAAGCCCAGTTCTCCCATCAAGAGGACAGACAGTGCCTAGGAGACCCTGGTGTATGGGGGCCCCATGGACACCAGACCCACGGGCTTGGGCGGCTGACTTGAGGTCTGAGCACTGCTGGGGGTGGGATGTGGAGGTTGGAAGGACAGTGAGGACTTACCCTGGTCTGAGCTGCCCAAGGGTACCAGGGACGCTGGAGGCAGGTTGGCCTCTAGTGCAGGGCCACCTGGAGCGGGGTGCAAGGTGCCTAGTGGGCTCCCTGGGGGTGAGGACCGGTCTCCACAATGGCAGCCACAGCAGGGGCTGGCCACCACCTGTGCCTGGCCACCCTCCTCCTGGCCGTGACACTGTTTTAGGTGGCCACACAGGTGGCAGGTGAGGGCTGAGTAGACAATGCCACTGCCCAGATCGTCCCTGAGGGGGTCGGTGGCCTGCTCTAGGGGGTGCAGGGGCTTCTGCCTGTCTTCTCCCTTGACCACTGGCTGGAGTCCAAGATGCTCCAATGGGGTGCTTGTGGGGAGTGAGTTGTGGGTGCTGCCAGGCGGCTCCATGTCCAGTCCAAAGGTGAACAGTGGCATGGAAAGTGGGGCAGGGTCCCCAAGGAAGCCAGGCAGAAGGTTCTGGAAGGGTTTGTAGCTCCCGTCCCCACTGCCAGCCCCAAGTCCTGATGTTCCCGAGCAGATGGCACTGTTCGTGAGCAGGCTGGAGAAGGCTTTGTACCCAGCGTCTCCACAGGGGCCGGAGCCCACCACCTGGCCATTCTGGGTGCTGCCCTGCTCCGAAGCCGGCAGGAACTCCCTGTAGCCGCTGGCGGGGAACAAGGTGGGGGCAGTGGTGGCCCCGTGCTGGAGGACGCTCCGGTGGAGGATCTGCTCCCAGCTTTCTGGCTGCAGCGGGAATGCGCTGGGTGGCTCTGCAGGCTGGGGCGCACAGGGACCCTCGGGGGCCGGCCGCTCGGCCAGCTGCGGGTCTGGGTCCAGCGCTCCAGGACTTGGAGCCCGGGTCTGCAAGCTGCTGAAGCAGCGGTAGGCAGGGTTGTCCGCGATGACCACGGGCATCTCGGACTGGGCCAGGCCAGCTGGGCCCTGGGTGGCGCTGGCTGGAGGGCTCAGCTCTTGGAGCAGACGCTGCTCCGCACCCTGGGAAGCTGCCCCCACGGACCCCACGCCAGGGAGTGGGGCCCAGGGTGTCCGAGCACTCCCGCTTTCTGAAGGCGGAGGAGGGCACGAGACTCCCACGCCCGGCTGGGGCAAGCCCCCTCCCAGGAGGTCCAGAAACAGGCTCTCCGTCAGCCTGGCCATGATGCCCTCCCGGCCCTCCTGGAAGCCCCGGCTGCTCTCAGGGGATGTGCAGAAGTTTGCTTTATCCTCCTCCTCCGCCTCCTCCTCGCTCTCCGCAGGGGCCTCAAACAGCTCCACGCAGCGGACCACGCTGATGCTCTCTGGCCGCAGGACGGTGCTGCTGACCTCCACGGGGCGCCAGGCTGGTTTCTCAGAGCCCTGGAAAAGTCCGCTTCCAGTGGCCTTGGTGGAATCCTCCTCTCTCTTTATGTCATGCTCCAGCAAACAGGGCAGGAGCTTGGCCAGGCAGGTCTTCCAGTGTCTGCAAAAGAACAGCTGGGTCAGGGCTCAGCTGTGCCGCTTGGAAAACTCCTATTCATCCTTCAGAACTCAACTCAACAGCATCCTCCACTGAGAGGGTAGTGCAGACGCGCCTCCTGCCTTCGTCAATAACCCCACGAGCCTGTCTTCACCAGGCGCCCACTGAAGGCAGGGCCTGGGTCTTACTTTGGGATTTCTGAGGCCTCATCCATGGCCTGGTCCCTAATACTAACTTGGTCTATTGAAAAATCAGAGGATGACAATATTTAAAAGCAATACCATAGCCTATAACGAGAATGGATGCGGGGGCCCAGGGCTGGAGCAGGGTCCTGGTGTCCCCTGGAGTATCAAGCATAAACCCTTTAGTTACTGATACTGGAGGAGGCTCTGAGCGAGGACAGGGCATATTGGAAGGCTCAGGAGGGTGGCAATTTGCAAATGAGCACGGAGTTAGGTCAGTATTTTAACAAGTGTTCCATTATTGTGAACCATACCCGCCTTGCTTGGGCCAGGCAGGACACCCCCAATGGTGTCCAGCCAATGAGATTCAGGGACAAGCAGCCCAGACACCCAGATCACCCCTCCTCCTGCACGCCAAGAAGGGAAAGCCGCCACGGATGTGGTACGGGACTCTGCTGTCAGGGTGGGGCCACTGCCCCACTTCTAACACCTTTCAGATCCCCGCAGGCTGAGCTCAGATACTTACGGGCACTTGCTCGGTTCCTGGACTCGGGCTCGTCTCTCCCACAGAGACACCTGAAACAGAAGGGGCCATGCAACAGCGCTTAGTGACCTTCCAGCCCTGCCACAGGATGTGTCTGCTGGGGAAGGGTAGAGGTCGGGGGTCTCACAGGAAAACCCAAGAGTCAACTAAGCTCTCTGAGCCTCAGTTCCCTAGGAATTAATGAGATTGTCCCAGTAATAATGGTGACTGTGGCTGTTGGCAGAAATGGCCCCAGTGCTTTGTAGCTCCTTGACCCTTAAATCTAACCCACCTAGGGGACTTGCTTCGACCAACAGAATGCAGAGAAAGGGACACTGTGCCACTTCTGGGCTTAGGCATCCAGAGGTCCCCACCTTTGAGAACTGGGCCACTCTGCTGGAGGGTGAATGGCATCTGGAACATTCACTTCCACTGCCCAAGTGAGAGTCACCAGCCACTAGAACCCTGAATGAAGTCATCTAGTCGAGACCTGCCCAGCCCAGCCCCCACTGCTGACCTGAAGAAGCAGGAGCTACACAATGGCAGGCACTGTAACCCTCCAGATTTAGGGGTGTTTGTTATGCAGCAAAAGCTAACTGATACACAAACAGGGTTTGGAATGTGCACCTTGTAAGTACTGTCTCAGTGAACGCAACATCAGCCCTAACAGGCAAACATGTTTCAACCCAAGGGGGAAACTGAGGCCCAAGTTCAGCAACCTGCTCAATCCAGACTGCATGTGAGTGGCAGGGCCAGGATTCAAAGCCAGCACCACCAATTCCAGAGTCTGCTAGAGTCCCTGAGAATCTAGACAGGGCCTGTGTCCCTTCTCTCCATCCTAGGGAACACTGATACCACTCAGCCAAACCCAGGATTGGTGAAGCTGACCCCACCCCTGGCTGACTTCCACTCCTTCCTGGTGACTGAGTTAGGAAAGAGCAGAGGGCCCAACTTGGGCCAGTGAGGACTGAGATGTGCTGATGCTCTCGGGCAGCTTCCTGGTCTTAAGAGGAAGATACAGAAAGTCTGTCACCTTCTGCCCCCTTCATGTTTTGGTACTGGGCACCCAGGGGTGCTTAACCACTGAGCCACATCCCCAGCCCTTTTTACATTTTATTTTGAGACAGAGTCTTGCTAAGCTGCTGAGGCTGGCTTTGAACTTGCGATCCTCCCGCCTCAGCCTCCCGAGCTTCTGGGATTACAGGCGTGCGCCACCATGCCTGGCTCTGGCCCCTCGTGCTTTGCTCCTAATGCTCCCGTACGGGCACTGGACTGGGGAGCCAAGCTAAGAAACCAACCGCAGGCTGGAACAGTAGCCACGGAAGCCAAGGAGAGGGGACAGGAAGGCTCTGGTCTTCAGTGACGGCACAAAGCACTCAATGAACCTGCCCTAATGCCAGCCTGCTGATTGATCCTTTGAATATGTTCCACCTCCGGATGTTTGGACCCGTATTCCCGGCCACACACGGTCCACAGCATCCCGTACTCTGCTACCTGAGCATCCTGGATGACGATGGCCATGAGGGGGCTGCGGGCTGGGCTGGGGATCTGGTCCCACCATTCTTTCTTGATCCTGCAACACAGAGGGGGAAGGGTTGGTCTCTGCGCGGAGGACGGTAATGCTCTTCTCGCAAACACCGTCGCGCCCGCTGGTCCTAGCTGAGCATCTGCGTCCTCACTGGTCTGTTCCGGATGCTGCTCCACAGCCCTCGTGGTAACCCCATGCAATGGACCCGCTGCTGACCCATTCTCCAGACAGGCAGACGAAGCCTGGAGCGGCAAGGTGACAGCTGGAGGTTGCCAGTCTACCCTGCAGCATTCTGGTGCCCAGAATGGAGTTCCCGACAAGGGCCCAGGGAATTAGGGCAGACTCAGGCTGCAGAGAGAGGCTTCTGGAGCAGCTGAGGGCAAGCTGCCTGGAGGAGGCCTGGGATCGCCTGAGGAGCTGGGGACCCATGGAAACACGGCCTCTCTTTCCTGCGTCTGTCTGGGGCCACAGTGCAAGGACCCCGGACCACCTCTGGATGAGCTGTGCCCACGTTTTTAGCTACAAGTCTTTACATCTGCTACGCCCCACTTCTTAAGCCAGGTTGCCAGGCCACATCAGGACCAAGACAAAGACCAGGAAATGAGCACGGAGTCAGGTCAGTATTTTAATAAGTGTCCCATGTTTGTGAACCGTATCCACCTCCGGTGGAGCTGGTCATTGAGAGGGGGCAGAGGATCGACAGACAGATGTGGAGATGATGACAGAGACGATAAAGGGATAGCAAGGAACGGGGGACGCCCAGAGAAGCCTGAGGGGGCATAAGGTGGCGGGCAGCCCTGGTGACGTGGCTGGCACATAGTGGCTGCTCAATAAATGCATGTGGCCGAATGAAAGGACCAAGTGGATGTATCAGAGGGGCAGCCCCTCCCCACTGGCTGGGTGGCATCCTGGACCAAAGGTGGAACTCACTTGGTGACACTGAAATAGCAGGACAGGCAGACGGCCGGGATGATGATGCAGGAGATGATGACGGCCAGCGGGAGGCGCTGCTCCAAGGGCACATTGTAGTCTGCGAGTGGCAAGGACAGCTGTCAGGGCGCAGCCCAGGCTCCGCTGCCTCAGGACCCTCCCAGACCCTTCCAGATCTGACTGCCGAAAGCCCCTCCTGCACTCTGAGTCCCCGTCACAGGTGCGTCCCCACAGGCCCTGCTCCTCCGAAGCTCAGTGCCACCTCAAGAGCTTGAACTTGTTGCCCTCGCTTGCTGCAGGTAGAGTCGAGCGCACCGGCTGGAGCGGGGATGCCCGAGTTCAAAGCCTGACTCTGTCAGGTCCCTGCTGAGCGACCCAGGACAAGTCCCTCACCCTCTCTGTGCCTTCGTGTGCGCATGTGTACGATGGGTCGGTAAGGAGCGCGTAGGCTTCTTCCTCTTCTCCCATCTCTCCAGCCGCCGCCTTGCTGATTTTCTTTGCGGCACTTACTGTGGCATCTGGATCTATCTGATTTCCTCCTCTCTGTTTATTTTCTGTCTCCACCTCTGGAGTATCAAGTCCTCAAGGGCAGGTATTTGTTCACCACTGATTAACCAGCACCCAGCGCAGGGCTGGCCACATACTCGGTAAATATTTGTTGAAATGCTTAAAGAGTGTCCAGCACATTCTATATTAGCTCCATAAGGTTATTTCCTCCCCTTTCCCAGGCCCAGGGTCGAACGCGATGAACTTGACACGACTTTCCCAAGCCCCAGCTGTGTGGCCGGCCCGTGCTGGACACTGGAGATGGGTGTGTAGAGCTCACCACTCACAAACCAGCAGCATTCACACTGGACTGTAACGTGAGCAAGAAACGTATTTCCAGGCTGGAGCGGGGGCTCAGTGTTACAGCACTTGCCTGGCATGAGTGAGGACCTGGGTTCAAACCCCAGCACCACGTACACAATGAAGTGTCGGAGCAGTGAAAGCCATGTGAAAAACTAAATGAAACTGATTCCTTTTCTCTCTCTCACTGTCCCTCTTTCTAAAAAAAAGAAAAAGAAAAAAAAAGAAAGAAAAGAAAAGAAAAAAGAAAGATATTTTTGAGGTGTTATGCTGTGAAAAGTGGGGGCTTATTTGTTACTGCAGCTGGGCCTCTTGATCCTGACTGATACATTGTGCTGATGGGGAATTCTGCTACGTGCAGCTAGAAGCATCTTATGTTGTGAAAGGCCAGAGATTTGGCCAGGGGATGTTTCTGGCCACGGAGTAAAAGTGGAAGAGAAGACTCTAACTGCTCAGGGTCCCCATACTCACAGTTCTGCCACTCGACGCTGTGGCTCCACTTGCTCCAGGTGCCATTGTAGCTCTGAGCCCAGGCCCTCACCTGCGCCTTGTAGGTCACCCCAAACCTCAAGGTGCTGGCTGCAAGGCGGAGGGCAGGTTCCGTGTAGGTCACATTATAGATTCTGAACTGGTGGAAGAAAGGGTGACATCGGTGAGCCAGCTGGGGGGGAGGGGCACTGTGCCTGCCCTGGCCACTGACCTTAGCCCACCCTACTGTGTCAAAGAGCCACTGGCCTAGGTGTCTGGTTGTTAGCCCCATTCACACCGTAAAATGCCACCTCCCAACTGGAAGCAGAGCAGAATGAGATGGGTCAGGGCATCAGAGAGCCCTCACCGTGGCTCCCCTGTGGATTAACTGTATGATATTAAGTGGGAAAGTTGATTAAACCAAGTTTTCACTTCTCATCTGCAGAACAAGGGTCACCATCCCTGGCTGTGTGACCTGAAGTAAGTGACACAACCTCTCTGGACTTTGATTGCAAATGAAAGTGCCTACTCCCAGGCCTGCTGGGAGGAGTCAACGGGCTAATACAGGTGAGCATTTCGCACAGAGACCGGGGCACAGGAAGCACGGAGAGGGTTGGGGTGGCCCCTATTCACAGTCAAGCCCAACCTCACCGGCCAGGAAGGCCCTGTCCAAACCAGCCCCACTGGGAAGTGATCACCAAGGTCCACTGTCAAGGGAACAGGGCACCTTCTGTTTTGTTTTGCTTTTAACAAAGAGTGGAGCGGGGGCACAGTGATGGGCAGGTAGGCTCTAAGGTGCCCCCTGGTCCCCACCTGGACTCCATTTTCTTGAGCAGAATCTGCAACATGGACCTGGCAAAGGGGTCAGGAAGTGTCACGGTTGTACGCACGTGACTACATTTCACAAGACAGCGGTGGCTCAGCTTGCCACAAACTCTCTCTGCCGTGTTGGCTTTGGAAAGGCCACAGGGGAGGGAGCTCCGGGTTCTAGTGACCAACAGCCAGTAGGAAACCAAGCCTCTGAGGCCACAGGCTGCAAGGACTTGCAGGCCACCAACATCACAGGAGCTCGGAGGCCGCCCTGCCGCGGGGGTGGGGGTGAAGCCACCGCCCAGCCAACGCTCTCAAGCACTCAGGTGATCTGTGCCCAGCTCCTGCCCCACAAAAACGGACTTCACACACCTGTGCTACTCAGCCCACCAAATCCCAAATCCCAGATGGGGGCAGAGGTCGAAACCGAAACGGAGCAACAAACAACCACTGATGGCAACTTCTGAAATAAAGACATTTTTAGAGTTCTGATCCTTTGAGAAACACTTATCTCAAATAACAGGTGAACCATGAGCATTTGAAATAGGTGCATCTATTTCACATTCATACAAAAAGCAGATGAAGGACAGAGAAGTTCCAGGTTATGATTTCCAATCTTTTTTATTTACTTTTGGTACCGGGGATTGAACCCAGGGTGCTTAACCTTTGAGCCACATCCCCACCCCTTTTCATATACGCAGCCTCCACGTCCTCTGTCTGCCCTGGCCTCGCCTGCCTCTCCCTCCTGGCACAATGTGGACAGCAGTGGCCAACATCTGGGAAGGGGAACTGGAGGTGGGGCTGGGGAGCCAATATCTCCCTCCTGAGCATTTCCTTTATGTAAATATGACTTTTACCACCCCACCAAAACCAAAAGCTTCGGAAGCTGAGTGCCAAATACAGCTGTGTTCATAGACTATTCGGAAGGAAGGGAGTGTCGGAGGGCGCTGCCTGGAACTCCCCTCCCTGCGGGGACCCAGCCCCTCGCAGCTGCTTCCCAGATCCTGCTGGTGACACCTCTGATTGTGGGTTGGAAGCGAAGCCAGGGAAAGGGCTGCACACAGGTGAGCCCAGGGCGGTTTTCACAAGCAGCAAGGTGGGAGGTGCTGGGGAGGCTGAGCAGCTGGGGAGGCTGAGCGGCTGGGGAGGCTGAGCCTCAGAGGTGGGCGGGGGGTGGAGCAGGGGACGCTCCTTTTCCCTCTCTATCCTTCTGTACCCCAGTCAGCAAGAAGCCACCGCCAGGTTATGTCACCGGAAGGACTCCTCAGGCCTGGGAAGGGGCAGGGCACCGGGGATTGTTTTACCAAGAAACAGAACAGAAACCGGAGTTTCCAAAGAACCACCTGTGTTTGTTAGGAACCTGAAAAGCCAGGTGATCAGAGGGCGGCTTCGGAGAGAAACATCCAGGACAAAGGGCAGGGCAGGCTCTGAGGTCCACCGCTCAGCACCGCCACCTCCAACAGTGGACCTGGGTGAGCAGCCTCACCTCCCCCAGCCCGGGTTTCCTCATCTGTACAATGGAGAGAGCATTAGACCTTCCCGCCCACCGGGCTTTCACAGCAACTGAATCAAGCTCTGCCTGACACACAGTAGGTACAGAAGAGATGTGACCACTATTTTCATGAGCCTGATTTTCATAGCTCTAAATAGACTCCTGGCCTCATCTGCTTGTTCACAGCACAGCCCTGCATGCCTGATTCTAAAGCCCATGAATTGTCCTAACCCCAGATCTTCTCTCATGCACCTCCTTCTACGGCCCACACTTCTTTGCCTTCCCTATCTAGAAAACTCCTATGCATCCTTCATTACCCAGGTCCCAATTCCTTCTTCATAATAAAGCCTTGCCTAGAAATCATCCAGAGGAATGAGCAGCTCTATCTCCCTCCACCCTTTGTTGAGGGATTGAACCCAGGGGCACTTAACCAGTCACATCCCAAGCCCCCTTTTCATTTTGAGACAGGGTCAAAATTTGTAAGGCTGGCCTTGAACTTGCGATCCTCCTGCCTCAGCCTCGCGAGCCACTGGGATTACAGGTGTGCACCACCGCACCTAGCTCCATTCCCCAAGTTTCACAGCAATTTTCTAATATCTCATCTTCCCTGCCCTGAGCCACGGCTGGAGTCTGCAGAGTTGTAGCAGACACAGCGGGGCACCTGCCTCAGAATCTGTCATTTGGTTTAGACACCCACTGGCTGATGAGGGCGGGCAAAGCGTCCACCGCTCCGGTGTTAGTCCTCGCTTTGTAAACCAATCAGGGCAAGGTGCCTCCACTGGTTTGTGATTGGTGAGACGGGAGCATGTGACCAACTCTTGCCCCAGCAAATAAATTCTTTAGGTTCAACTCTGTCCATGGGAGGAGGGGTGGGGGTGGCTCAGTAGCTGCTGCTCTGCCGACCAATGGGAGAAGCAGAACTTCATGTTTCTGCCTCCGCCCTGGCCAATCAGAGCACTCCACCCATGCCTCCCTCCCCTCGCAGCCAGTGATTGGTTGAGAGACTGGAATGTGCTTCCAGCCAGATTGCAGGAATCATCCCTAGAGTTTTACCGGGGCTACCGGAGGCAGGTAACCCAGCCCTTTTACCACTCTGGTTGTGGGGTACACTCCTTGGGACTGGTAGTGGGCATATTTGCCACTGCATAATGGTAGAGCCAGCTTAAAGATGAAGCCAACACAGAATTGAGGGTCAAGAAATTGACAGCCACCTAGAACCTGGTTCCAGCTGTGCCTGAAGGTAGCACTTGAAATAAGCAAATAAATAGCATTTCTTTGGACTCCATAGAAAAAAAACCTCCCCACCTCCCAGTCCATCCAGCCCATCCCCTGGTCTCTCAGTAAACCGTGCACAGTTCTGGGGCATGGGAAGAAAAATTATTGATAAACCCACCTGGTCTCCTTCTGCACTATTCCCACATCCCCCTGCTCTCTGAGCCTGTACTGTGAAGCCCAGCTGACCCCTTCCTCCTCCTGCCCTATGTCCAGCTCAGTGCCAAGTGCCCAGACTTGAGAGAGAGAAATCAACCCCCAACATCCCCCTCACTTGGACAGAAAGAGGTGGCACTGACCTGAGCCAGCCTGGATGCTTAGGATGGCTGGTACTGGATCCCTGACTGTTAAAGCCAGGCTAGCCTGGGACCCTGGGGTGCCACAGACCACAGCCTGGGACCCTGGACACAGGGGTGCCATAGACCGTAGCCTGGGACCCTGGACACAGGGGTGCCATAGACCATAGCCTGGGACCCTGGACATGGCCTGATGTAGAACAGACCTAGGGAAACCTGGCATCAGATGATAGAGCAGCGTGTGGGACGGCCAGGCCCTGGGCTGTCGAGAGCCTGGGACATGCAGGGCACCAGAAGGACGGCCTTACAATCATCACACTGTGCACCAAGCAGGTGGACTAAATGGCACTCACCATTCCCGTTCTCAGTGGCCCTAGGGGGTGGGTTTTCTTGTCACCCCAGTGTTACAGATAAGGAGACCGAGGTACAAAAAGGTTACATGACATGCTCAGGACCGACCACACAGCTGGCTCAGCAGATAATGCCATCCAGCTCTGTGGGATGCTGGGGCCTCGGTGTCCAGATGTCCCTCCAACAGGAATGCAAGGAAGTTGTTTGGAGGAGCAATGTAGGTGGCAGGAAATGATCCCCCACCTGCAACCAAAATAGAGGAAGCAAATACCTGTGTGGATGGTTTTGATTTATTTGATAGTTTCCTGACTTCAATTCTCCCTTTTAAAGAGGTGAATACATTCATTCTTTTTATTACTATTTTTTGGTACTGGGGATTGAACTCAGGGGCGTTTAATCACTGAGTCACATTCCCAGCCCTATTTATTATTTTTATTTTTAGTCCATGTTTCACCAAGTTGCTGAAGGTCTTACAAACTTGCTGAGGCTGGCCTCGAACCTGCAATCCTCCTTCCTCAGCCTCCAGAGCCACTGAGATTACAGGCATGTGCCATCACCTGGATAATACATGTATTATTTTATCTTATTGTTTTCCAGTGCTGGGGATCAAATCCAGGGCCTTGCACAAGCAAGACAAGTGGTCTACCGCTGAGTTACATCCCCAGCCCTCGCTACATGTGTTTTAAAAGGAATCACTTTGCTGCTACTGTGAATGGAAGGCGCAGCGTGAGATTCACATGAGACCACTTCAGCCAGGGCCCAGTAAGGGCACAGGACTTGGCTGAACTTGTCTTCCTGGGGCAGATGCTAAACCTGCAGCCTCGTCTCTTTGTTAAAAGGGAAGTTAAATAACCAGCTTCACTGAGACTTTTCCCTACATACAGTGAGGGGCCACTTCATGGAGTGACTCTCTCTCCTAGGAACTCAGGTTATTGAAGTGTGTGGCTGATGACTATCTGCAATTTCACATGGTCCCCCTACTGGGAAACACATGTGGCCAGTCTGTGACAGGTGAGGGGCAGAGAGCAGGAATAGGACCCCTTTTCTGCTCCCAGTGACTCAGGGCCCAGGAAATAGAAGGACTTGCTCGGGGCAGAGCTGGGTCTCTTAGGTTCCTGGGGTCGCTGTCCAGTCCCAGGGCCACCTCCTAAGCTCCCAGCTCTTGTCCCAAGAGGTCGCTAGAATCCCGCCCCGTGCCCACTCACCTCGGCGGGGTCGTCTTCAGTTGAGATATTGACCAGGTAGGTGAGCTTTCTGTACAGGTGATTTTCCGGAGGGTACGGGTTGCACCACGTCAGCAGCCTCGTGTCGTGCGCAGCAGCGTGGACTGTGAGGTTCTCGGGCGCCCTGGGTTTCACTGCGAGAGAAGTTGTACGTGCATGAGGGGCGTGTCCAGGGGTGCGAGCCCCGCCCCAGACCCTGGCCAATGATATGAGGCCCCACCTCCAGCCCCTGACCAATGACGTGAGGTCCAGCCCCCAGCCAATGATATGAGACCCTACCTCCGGCCCCTGGCCAATGATGTGAGGCCCCACCCCCAGCCATTGATGGAGGCCCGGCCCCGGGCCAATGAGAGCCTGCGGTGACTGCACCGCGGCAGCGGGAAGGCAGGTAGCACACGGATTGACAGCCACAACAGAAAATCAGTGATCAGGTCGCCGAGACTACACCGCTCTTCAGTGATCAACCACCTTTCCATGGAGAAGGCAATGTATGACTCAGTGGGACCCAGACAGCTTTTCCGCTTCGATCCCGTGCGCTGAGGCCACATGTGTGGACCGTACTGTTACCTACTGAGCATTTGACTTCATTCGGAGTCACCTGCTTGAACACATAGCCTCCTCTTGAATAATCCTATCCATGAGATCACAGGTATGGGATACGCGTGAAGATCCTTAATCAAATCTAACAGTTATCATTATGAAGATGACGGTTTTGTGGTGCTGGGGACTGACCCAGGGCCTCGAGCAGGCTAAGCAAGTGCTCTACCACTGAGTTGAGGGCTCACTTTCTTCTTTCCCCCTTTTATTCTATTTTTATTTTTTTCTTTCCATATTTTTATTGTTGTCCATAATGGTGGGATTCATTGCCATGCATTCATCCCTGAGCACAATGTAACAGTGTAAGTTGGCAATATCATCCCCAGTATGTCCTCTTCCCCTCCCTTCCTCCTCCCCCGGTCCCTTTCCTCTTCTCTAGTGGTCTCCCTTCCATTCTCACAAGATCCACCCCTCTTCCTTTTTTTTTTTCTCTCTAGTTTTCACGTATGAGAGAAAACACAACCCTTGGCTTTCTGAGTTTGGCTTATTTTACTTAACATGATAGTCCCCATCCATCTTCCTGGAAATGACGTCATTTCATTCTTCACGGCTGACTAAAACTCCACCGTGCATAGAGACCACATTTTCTTTAATCCTTTCTTGATGGGCACCTGGCTGGTTCCATGGATTGGCAGTTGTGAACTGAGCTGCTATAAACATGGGTGTGCACGGATCACTATAGTATGCTGACTTTAATTCTTTAGGATAAATACTGAAGAGTCATTTTTGCACACCAAGATTCTAAAATTTAAAATTCATCCATGAGTCAATTCCAGTAACCCATGGGCCACCAGTTGCACGAGCAGGACTTCAAGAACTGCGGATGGACAGCAAATTCCACTTTATGTATTATAATGAATCAATAAAAAAATAAAGCTTTTAAATTGGTGTGGATTAATTAACAAAACAAAACCATGAATCACTGCTGGAAAAGATGGGAGTCCTTTGAGAGACCTGGCCTTGAGTACTTTCTCTGTTGCTGAGCAGCTCTGTGTTCTAAGGAGGGTCGCTTACCTTCTCTTAACTAGTGTATTCAGTTGCATAAAAGGGATAATCTTTTTTTGTGGAAATAGAGCCTCAGGGAGGTAATGTGAGTTGGCTCAGGTCACACAGCAATAAATTTCTGTTTTAAATTATGCAGGAGGAAGTCTGTGGGGGGATTACTGCAGGGACTGGGTACCAGGATAAGATCAGCTTTCCATGGTCAGGAGCATCTGAAGAAGCAGCAGCCCCATCGGACTTGCCTGGTATCAACACGCCTGCCTGGACACTTAAATTCAGGGGGTAGACTGTACCCGGAGCCCGATCAGCTGGGGGACACTGTGCCCACCCCTTGTGGTCCCTCACCGTGGTAGCTGGGTGTGAAGAAGCCGTGCCACAGCTGCTGCCTCCCGGCCCACAGGTCCAGCTGGTAGGTGTCCACTCTGACCAGGTTATCTGTGAGCATGTTGCACACACATGTCGCGTGTGCGCTGTTCTCAGGGACACATGTGTGGTTTCTGCAGACACAGGTGCTGAGTTAGGCTGGTTCTGTGACCCACAGTCATCCCCAGGACACAAAAGTGCTCTTCCAGCTTCCCCACCACCCTGATGGGAGGATGAGATCTGGGGGCTTGAGGGTGGCCAAGGTGTGATGGGGACAGAGGACCAGATTGGCCTTCCTTGCTGGTTACAGACCCTCCTCTTCCCCACCATGGACACCGCGTACCCTGCTGGCTGAAGACTCTGGCTCCAGCAATTAGCTCGTCCCTGAACGCTAGCGAAGGGGAGGTATCGGTGGCATTAAATGCTTTATAAATGCGAGCATCCCGGCGCCCTTTGCATAGCACCAGATGAGGGCGAGCCTTGGCCTGCTACCCATGAGGGCCAGAGTGTGAGCAAGCACCATCCTGTGTCCCACAGGCTAGGCCAGGGCTCAGCACCCTTTTTCTGTAAAAGGGCAGAGAGTAAGTATTTGGGGGCTTTGAGGACTATATAATTTCTATCACAACTACTCAACTCAGCTTAGGTAGCCTCAAATCAGACATAGAAAAGAAACACCTGGGCCGGAGCGGTGGCTTGGCAGTTACAGCACTTGCCTGGCATGCGCGAGGATGCAGG
>PVKS010011324.1:0-57057 GCA_004027875.1 Aplodontia rufa
GAATCTTTCCAGGGGATTTAGAAACAGCACATTACAGTGACACAGCAATATCGATGTTCATAGCAGCACAATTTACTATTGCTAGGCTATGGAAACAACCCCAGTGTCCCTCACTGGAAGAATGGATTCAAAAACTGTGGTACATTTATACCATGGAATATTACACAGCAATTAGAAACAATGATATTGCAGCCTTCGAGGGTAAATGGATGGCTATGGAAGAGATCATGCTGAGTAAAATCAGCTTAACCGAGAGATCTAAGGGTCGATTGTCTCCACTCATCTGAGGAGGTGGGGACTAGACCCTGGACAATGAGAAAGTTGGTCTAGTAACATGAGTTAAATCCAGATAAGATGTAATGCTTTACAATCTAATACTTTTTTTAGAGTTATAATGGGAAGGGGAAGGGAGGGATAAGGGAGGGTAATTGGGGGGGCACTCCTGGGATTAATTGCAATATCCAGAATATATGCATATTTTATACACATTTTATATTATTTTGTTAAAATCTTGTAAGGTTGCTCAAAATAAAAAATTAAAAAAAGTAAGTTGTCATACTCTCATTGATTTTCAGGTGTTATGAAGTATTGATATGACTGTTATTTCAGATATAGGTATGGCAAATATCATTACTACTTTCACTTGGAATTTTTATTCTCTTAATAATGATGTTTCACAAAAAATAAGTTGTTGATTGTAGTGCAAGTTTATGGGGAAGGCAGGGTGGGGAGGGGAGGGGAGGGGAGGGAGGGATAAAGGGGGTTATTATAACAGAGCATACTTAACTCCCATTAGAAGCCTGGCTATACACAGGTACGCAAAGAAACTCAGACATGTCAATAATTATTATACTGTATATGTTCGTTTCAAACTATAGTATGGTGCACTTACAGTGGAAACATGAGTTCAGTGAATGGAGGAAGGGGGGATAGATCCTGGTCTAGGTTTGGCTTTAATTTACTATCTCACTATGTCAATATCCATGTATGCATGGATATGTAACAACAATTCCCTCCAATATGTAAGACTATGTAGAACTAATAAAAATTATTGAAAATCCCCAAATCCTTTGTTTATGTGGGCCATGGTTCTTGAGATTTAATGTATTTGAAATTAAAACTGATAATTAATGCGTATTGATTGATTCACTTTAAGATAACAACAAAGCTCATTATATGATAAAAAGTCTTAAATTCAAACTTAAAGAATAAAAATTCCCACCTATCACAGAAAGGTTTTATCAATATTTTATCTTTAACTGCAATTGAATTTTGCCTGTGATATGAGGGTAGGATCTAGAATAATTTTCATGTCCAGATTAAATTCCTGCCTTGATGAGCATTTTGATCTCAAGGTGAACCTAGAAATTATAAGCGTATTTGGGTGGATCCTTTTGCACCCTTTCACACCATTACAGCTCACTTGTGGGATGACATCCCTTATCTCCTATCATAGCACTCATCCAGAACATTTGTATTGTTAAGCAACCAAATTTATATATTCACATATGTCTAAATCATCTGATAACTATGTTCCTGTCACAGATGGGCCCTTCAGAAGCAGATGTTGAGACAGAGTTTAAGGTAAAATTTGTTTGTTAGAGGCCAACACCTTTGAAAAAAGAAAGAGTATAAAGAATTGCGGAGAGCAAGACATAAAGCTGGTATAAAAGCTGGCCAAACTTATGCTGACCTAGTAGGAATCTCTCAGTTAAACACGCATTTAGTATTTATGAGGTTAATAACCTTTCCATGTTCACCATGCTATGCTGTTGGTTTTCTAGTGATGCCATAATAAACTATAATAAACTGCACTGCTTAAATAGCAAAAATCTATTTTCTCAGTTACAGATGATGGAAATCCTGGTTCAAAGTGTGGTCAGTGTTAGTTCCATCTCAGCCCTTACCCTTCAGCTTGCAGAGAGGGTCATCTCTCCATGTGTCTTCACACAGTCTTCCCTATGTGCCTAACCATATCCAAATTTCTTTCTCCTATAAGAATGCCAGTAATATTCAGTTAAGGCCATCCCCAAACTTCTCATTTTTAACTTAATTAAGTCTTTAAGGAACCCATCCCTCTTTAGAACCACATTCTGAGGTACTGAGAGTTAGGGCTTCAGCATAAGAATTTTGCATGGGGACTTAATTCAGTCCATAATAGCTACAGATCAATTGATTCCAGCAAGAATTTTCTGAGTCTTTGATTTACATTAAGACTACTTTAATAATAATAAAGCATAGTAACAACTGAAGCATTTCTTTAAGGACAGAAAAATGTGTTCTGATGATATAGGTTAATTTTCCTCTAAAACCAGTATACCCTGGTTTTTGTGAGGGGAAAAGAGGAAACCAAGCATTATTTATTTTCTTGAACTAAAGTGATGGGTATGTTCAGCTGAAGCACTGTGTTTTAAGTGCTTGCTTCATCTCTAGGAAAGGAAAAAAAAATTCCTGGCAAGATGAACTCAATAAGGAGATGGTGACATCCCCGCATCATGAGTTCATATTGTACACTAGGGAAGGCTGCCTGAGTTGCACCACATGTCCCCGAGGGTTGCTGTGAGATAAGTCAAGCAGAAAATATAACTGGAATTCAAAACACTTAGGCCAAGAAGATGTGTAGGTTCCTCCTGAAAGCAGGTGAGAAGTATTTAGCACTGAATATATGTAGAGGGTAAACAGCCTCCCATGGGAGTTCCAAGTGTCTGCAGGGATGATAAGGAAAAGTTCTCTGAATCCTCACGCATAAAGCTGTTACCTTTGACTCCACTTTCCCCATATTTTACTTAGAGGACATCATTAATTTAGTGTTCTATGTCCTTCAGAGCAGGGGTTAAGACAGAATATTTCTTCAGATCCCAAGTGGCTATAAAAGGGAGTCATCTGGGGAGGTGCTTTCTCCATTAATAACCACAGGGACTGAGTCTCTTAGCAAACATTGAGATGGAGCCATAAATCTGAGTCTTCAGGCAGGAAACAATAGCCCTGATCCTCAACACATTATTAAGCTATGGTATACGTAAGCATGAGGTGGTACCTAGCATGTCCAGAGGGAGGGTACTATGAGACTCCTCTAAGAGCTGTCTAGAGATATACCGTGAGAAGGAAAGGATCCCCGCAGCCTGAGGCGTTGAGTGTCTGCATGGAGGCTGAAATTGATAGCACTTGGGAACAGAGCTGGGCTTGAGAATAGAAGATGTTTCATGTCCAGTGACACAAATATAGTTCCTCTCGTGTCTCCTCACCTTTCCAGGAGATTAGCAGAGATGTACCACTTGTTTTACCTGGCCTATTTTTAAATGATGCATAGAAGGAATTCAGTTGTAAATAATAGAAGTGGATCTAATTTTCCATATGTAGAATAGTAAACCCTCTGCCTGGGTTCCATCTTCAATTCTAGGCCTCTCTCCTTCTCTATGATCTTTCCTCACCTTTTGTCTCTTCTCTCATGGTCTTTCTTCTCAGCAAACAAGAGCAGCTTCTGGTAGAGGGAATGTGTATTTCCTACAGCATGAAGCAGGTGGTGCTAGAGATTCCTATTATGGCTGCATTGCATTACAAAGTATATCTGTACAGGATTTTTAGCAAGACAGAAGAAAAAACAAAAAAGTCAGCTCCTCTCACTTAGGATAGCTTTCTCTATAGTGTCTGATTACTTATACTGCATGTTCTTTTACAAAAGGGAACTCCTCACAAAATTGTTGAATAGCTGGAGACTGGGTTAAAGATCATCGTTGAAGGGTCAGAGAAGTGAGCAGAATAGAGCAGAGAAGTTGTATTTAGAACTCAGAGGAAGATGAGAAGTTATGTGAGACTGTCTTGGCATCTAGTAACTAAAGCATATACACGACTCATATTTTCAATAGGCATTAAATTCTGGTTTCTGTTTCTTTCCTCTGGGGACATTGTATGGAGACTAAAAATGATTCTATCAATTTCTTTATTGCTTAGCATCAAGACAAAGTGCTGAGTCATTGCTTCATGCACAGTTGACTGTACTTCTTGACTGCTGGAAACTATTGCAGTTGAATCTCACTTGTACAGGTTCAAGGTAAGAGAATGGTTTTCTTTAGGGGCATCTTAAGTGTGGTGGTTCAAAATTGAAAAAATATCTACAAGCGAGCATACTTGAATGAGACTATCTTGTTAGTTTGAAAAAAAGCAGCACGAAGAAACTGTTCTGGTATATAAAAAGAAAAAATACTAGGACATTATTTGTTCCAATTCAGCTATATTTTCTGATGATTTATGATTTTCTCACAAGTCAACAGCTATCCCTTTCAGAGTTCCCTTTTTGAGTAAATAACTTCACCGTTTTCTTGTTTGTTCAAACCAGTAATCTAAGATCAATCTCATTTTATTTTTTCCTCATTCATTTCTAATATGTTGTCAAGTCTTGATAATACATAAAATGCATATTTATCTAAGTATTATTATTATTTCTCCTGCTTTGCTTCTGTTCAAAATAACCACATCACTGTTCATCTGGATTATTTCAGTATCTTTCTAGCTAACGCCTTTCTCTTCCTCCTCCTCCCTTAATTACTCCTCATATAATAGCCAAGTGAATCCTTTTAAAATGCTAATCAAAATATGTCAGAATATGTAACCACCCTCTCCTCCACCATGATTTTTAAAGTTTTCCAATATCTCCTCATCACATTTCTAATAAAACAAAATCCTTTTGTGATCCACAGATTCTTTGAGACCTGATTACGGCTATGGTCTATTTTATTACTTGTTATTCCTCTCCTGTTTGCTTATCAAATTCTGGTCACACTGATTTCCCCCTCTCAAAACAAGGGTCTTCCTCTAGATATTAGTATGATTAACTCTTCTTTTTAATTCAAGTCTCAGCTCAAATGTCACCTCCTCACCCGTGCAGTCCCAGACCACTCAAGCTACAGTACTAATATATACTCCAATCAATTTATGACAGAGTGCTATGTTATTTCTAAATTATATTTATCTAAAATTATCTTATTTTTCAATGTAATTTATAATTTAATATTTCAATTTAATTTATGATTTAAAATATTCATATTACATTGAATTCCAAATTCCACAGCATTCAGTACAAGAAATGGGAGTTCTTTCCAAATCTGAAATTATTCTACTGTTATTCTATATTTCATAGGCTATATAGGAATATGAAGAAAATAAATAAGGTTTTGGAAAATATGCAAGAGACAGAGAAATAAATGGCTACTCAAGGAAATAAAAGACACTGCTGTTTCCCTGTCTGCTTCCTCGCAGAGTCCCTAATCCTGATTGCCTTGAGTAGTAGTGGATAAACCTCTCTTATTCTCTGGAGCCTTGTCAGCTGCTGACAGAGTCACCTTGCCTATAGGTGATTCCAAACAACCCTTGGACAGCCTGAAACACACACACACACACACACACACACACACACACACACACACATTTGTCCTAGAGAAAGTAGTGTTGCCAGGAGTGGGGTTATGTTTAAAGGTCAGGAGACTTGAGTGATGCCAGTGAGAGGAAAATCCACCTACTGATGAAATGAGGCAGAAGTGAATTATTTATTTTCAGGGACTTATTACCTCCATTTCATTTTGAGTCCAAATGTGGTTCTCCCAATTAAGTCACCCCTAAATTAGTAGTTGGTACCAACAGGACACTAAGACATTCTCATTGAAGCCATTCCTAGAGACTGGTTTGCAATCATGACTTCCCCAAATCTTTTTTCAGAAAAGACTTGTAAGCAGAATGGAATTCAGGAGGAACTTAACTGAATTTGTAATGTCAGTCAAAATGAGACATTCATGATTGAGCTGATTGTACCCATACTCATTTTAAAATTTCACAATTATGCTAGGCTTCAGAATAAATTTAGAATACCAGACATAAGAGAATTCCTCATATCCTTCTATCTCTCCCAGAATATGAGTATTGTCCTTTTTGCTCAGCACAAATTATCAAAAAAAGTCAGGGATGGAAAGAATACTACAACCAACTCATTCTTCATCTCACTACCAGATCCTTAAAAAGATTCTTTTTTGCTTGACTTGTTCCAGAAACAAGAACTATGGCTGCTAGATAACATCAAGAGACAAAGAAAAAGCAAACTGACTATTCCAAAGAACTTATCACCAATTATGCTTGTGCTTGAGAAAATGAATCTTCAAGAATGTGTGGGCCAAGCACTGCAATAGCCAGTCTCATTTGAAACCACAACATACTTCATTTTAATAAATATGTCTAGGCAGATTTGGAGTTTCTAATGTGGGACTCAAGAGTGGACTCCAGGAAAACAGAATGCTTTTAGATTAAATGTGAGATCATCTGCTCCTGTCCATTTTTCTCAATAAAAGAATCAGTACTTTTGCTAAAATTCAATAAAACATTAGCATTAAATTTCAAAATTAAACTAAGAAACATTTCCTAATAAGAACAATTTATTTGTTGTGATTATGAAATATAAAATCAAATTCAAATTTAAATGTAGCAAAGAAATCTGAACATTGACAGTAGTCTAGCTAAGCAAAATTATTATCCATTTGTATGCATTTGTCTTCTTTGTTTTGTAACCACTATTGCTTCAAACATATTTCAGCACATATACAACAGCAGAGCAAAATGCCGTAAAAATAATGTGCTTTTTAATTGAGAAAAAAATTTAATCACTAACCTAATATTATACGTAATTTTGGAAAAGGTCATTATTCCTTATCCCTAGTACACCCTACAAATCTCAACTGTTCTACAAGAAAACTGTTGCAGAAGTAAGAATATATCAATTAATTATTCCTGAGTGTGAATATTGTAATTGAAACTACTGGGGTTTGGGGTTCATAGTTGTCATACATGTTTCTGCATTGGTGAGCACATTATGTGGCCCAATGTTAGTGCTGCCCCCTTTCTGTTGACTGGGTTCCCAGGTCTGGAGTTAGCCCATCGCTGGATTTCCATCCTCTTCTTTGCTGTCTATGTCTTGTGCTTCTGGGCAATGGCGCCCTCCTCTTCCTCATTAAGAATGACTGCCGTCTCCAGGAACCCATGTACTATTTCCTCGCCATGCTGGCAGGCACAGACCTCACAGTGACACTGACTACAATGCCTACCGTAATGGGGGTCTTATGGGTGGATCACAGGGAGATAAGTCACGGGGCCTGCTTCTTACAGGCTTATATCATTCATTCCCTTTCCATTATAGAATCAGGTGTTTTGCTTGCCATGGCCTATGACCATTTTATTGCCATTCTCACTCCTCTGAGGTACAGCTCCATTCTTATCAATTCCAGTGTGATGAAAATAGGTCTGGGAGTAGTACTGAGGGGCTTTTTATCTATTATGCCCCCAATTCTACCACTCTTCTGGTTTCCATATTGCCATTCTCATGTTCTTTCCCATGCCTTTTGCCTCCACCAAGATGTTATGAAACTCACTTGTGCTGATATTACATTTAATCGCATTTACCCAGTTGTCCTAGTGGCTCTGACTTTCTTCCTAGATGCTCTAATCATTCTCTTTTCTTACATGTTGATTCTTATGACAGTTCTAGGCATCACCTCTGGAGAGGAGAGAGCTAAGTCCCTCAACACTTGTGTCTCCCACGTGAGCTGTGTCCTGGTATTTTACATCACTGTGATTGGCCTGACCTTCATCCACAGGTTTGGGAAAAGTGCCTCACATGCGGTCACATTACCATGAGCTATGTCTACTTTCTCTTTCCTCCATTCATGAATCCAATTATATACAGCATCAAGACCAAGCAGATTCAGAGGAGCATCGTTCAAATATTTTCTGTGTGTAACAGGTATTGAACTATTACTTCAGATTTTTCATATCTTTGGGTCCTCTAGATATTTTTCATAATTTAAAGAGACCTCAGTTTCATACACATTCTCCCTTTAACAGAGTTAGAGAGACTTTAATTATTTAATAAATCTCCAAGCTAAGTTAACCAATGAATATATCAATCCATTGATTGACCAATAAATAAATACATATATCTATCTATCTGTCATCTATCACATCTATCTATGATAAAGAAAGCAGGAAAATGAAATTCCACTGAATTTGGAAATACAGGATATGGATAAATACCCTAATAAGCAGGGAGATAGGGTAGTTCAGTACCTGTATGTATAGGAAGTCAAAATAAAATTTCAAATGGCCTAGTTATGTGACTGGTCCGGATCAGCCACATAAAACCTACATAAAGAAAAATATGCAAAGCAAACTGTGAAAATGCAGATAAATTTGGAGGCAATATGAAAATAAGTTAGAGCATATGAGTTGAAGGGCATAGAACTTATGTAGCCAAACTACCCTATTTCAAGATATAGTTTTGTTTACAAAGAAACAAGTGCCATTTATAAAACTTTACAGTAGTTTCCCTGAATTCATTAATTGACATTAGTTTATTTCCTGAGTTGATTTGTTTCTCTTCAAACTATGTTCTCTTTAAATTCTGAATAAAATACTTTTGATATATCTGGGTAAATTAAATGCTGTCTGATATTGTAGTTTTTGAGTACTCAATTCACTTTTGTATGCTTTAGATTTTTTTAAAGAGAGAGAAAGAGTTATTTTTTTTAATCTGGTTTTTGTTTTTCCTCCATTTTGTTGTGTATGTGGTGTTGGTGATTGAACCTGGATCCTCTTGCATGCCAGGCAAGGATTCTACCACTGAGTCACCTCTCCAGCATTATATTGTTTAATATAATTTATTTAATTTTTTGTTTTTATTGATTCTTTTGTAGGTATACATGTTATAGGTGTTTATGACATAATCATAAAAACATGGAGTTTAACTTGCTCTAATTCATTCTCCAGTTTTTCCCCTTCTCCTCCCCTTTTCCTACCCTCTATTCTTTTATGATACACATGACAATGGAATATACATTGACATAATTATAATAGGTTAGAGTATAACTTTTTTTAACTCAGTACGCATTATTTCCCCCTCTCCCCTTCCCCCTACCCATTGTTCTTTTTAGATACACCTGACAATAGGATAAATATTGGCATTTTTATAAAAGCATGTAGTATAACTTATTCTAAATCACTCCCCAGTATTTCTCCTCCTGCATCCTCATTCTCTTTCCTTTACTGATCTTTCTGTTATTTACTAATAGTTTTTTTGAATGTAGTGATTTGCTGATATTCCTGTAGATGAGATTCACTATGGTACATTCGTATATGAACATAGGAAAATTAAGTCTGATTCATTTCACAAATTCCCTATTTCATTCTTCCTTCCTTTTTTTTTCCCCTTTGCCTATTCCTCATTTTTGGTTAGCTTCCACATAATGATTGTATATATTTTTGGGTTATGGGTGATTTTTCAAGATGTGTACATTATATTATGATAAAAATCAAAGTAGTAGAATATCCATTATCTGAATTTGGGAATATTTGTTTGTTTTGGGAACATTCAAAGCCTTCTCTAGCTATTTTGAAATATGTGTAAACTACTATTTACTATAGTCACTGTATTGTGCTAAGGCTTCAATGAATATTAGTGTAGAAGTCCCTGCTTTCAATTTTTTGGAGGATGTACCTAGAAATGAAATTGCTGTGTCATATGGTAATTTTATGTTTAACTTTTTTTCCATGTTTTTCTCCAGCTGTTACACATTTTACATTCCTACTAGCAATGTTAGGGGATTCAAATTTATCCAATTCTCACAAATACATGCTATTTTTCATTATTTTGATTATAGTTCCCTTAGTAGGTATAAAGTGGTATACCAATGTGATTTTAATTTATTTTTCTTTAATGACTAATGATGCTAAACACCTTTTCATCACTTATTGATTGGTCATTTTTAGATCTTCTTTGGGTAAATGTGCACTGAATTATTTTTAAACACTCAGTGTAGAAGTTCTTACAAATTTGTCTGAGCCTGGACACTCCTTGAACCCCTAATTCATATTTCATGGTTTTCTCATAAAATCTTAAATCAATCACAGATGAGTTTCTTAAAATATTTATTAAATTATTGATCCCTTCCTATGTGCTCAGATTCTACTTAACCGCATCTCCCCAACTTCTTCTAACTGTTAGTAATCTAATCTGTTTCCCAAGAGAATCTGTTGAAGGAAAAAGCTCAACATACTTCCTGGAAGAAGGACATTTCAAATTCAAATTATTTAAATATATATATATATATACAAACACACACACACACACACACACATATATATGTATATTTATGGGGCACAGTGTATATAAGTATGTCCCATGTTATAGATATACATGTACATATGTATATAGGTGTGTGTACATATATACACATGTGTATATATGTGTGCATATATATATTACTTGATTGGAAACGGTGTGATAGGACAATATATAGACAAGTAGATATAATCATTTCAGAACTAAAGGTAGGGTATCATATTCAGGGAGAAAGATATAAATTGATGATTTATTTGCAATAATATTTGCTCTAGCCTTCTCTATATAAATCTCTATATTATGAAGATAGAATGTTCATAGAGGAATGGAATCTAATAATGCTGGGAGAAGTTTCCTGTGTGACAATGTATTGAAACTTTCTCAGACTTACTTAATTGTGAAACTGAATAATCCTCCACAAATTTCCTAAAGAAACAATGTGTATTTCCCATGGTACAATGCTTGTTACTGATGCTGACATAAACCAAAATTCTCATCTTCAGTTATCCTCCAACGGCATTTTTTGCTTTTTGTAATTTGTCCAGGAAGCCCCAGATGTTCGTAAGCATGTTGCTAGAAAATTTCATTCCAGATCAAGCTCATCTTGAATTTCAAACCTTGGTAAATATGTTTGTATGGCTAGGGAAAGACTGGTTTTGCAAGCCTTGTTTGAAGAATAAGAACTGTGGGAAAACCATGGCTCCTGTGGTGGGCATGAGTGATTTTAATACTGCATTCCACCATAATTACAAAGATGTAAGGACAGACTTTTTTTTTAGCAGTTTTACTTTAGGCAAAAAGGACTTGAGTTAAACTTAGTCCATTCAAGTTAAAATTAATGGGGTAAACAAACCTGCTATAACTCATTTTAGCCTAGTTTCCAGATGGCAACTTTTTCTACATACCATACTCTCAATTCACTCAAACACCTCCTTTCAGTCTGCGCTTGAATCATTCAGTCTAATTACCTTGACTATTTATTAGGTTCTAGTCAATGATTTCAACTTGAATTTTTGTCTTCTCTTATATAGTTGATTAATGAAGAAAAGAAAGTAATTTTAATATTTGGTGTATTACTATCTGGGTGGAGCCCTTTATTGAAACTAAAAGTATCTTTCTAGGTGTCAGTCCAGCTATTTAATAGTCTTGGTAGAACAAAAGAATAGATAGATATATGGCTTTGGTATATTTAGGCATCAGGACACTGTTTTCAAAGAAGTCTGATAGGATGGAGAATATTTAAAAGGGTATTTAAAAAACTCTTGCCTTAAAACTAATTGTTAGCCAGAGCCAATAGTTAGGAAAAAGGCACATGAATTTCTCTTTTTGGCCTTGTAAAATTAGGCATTTCTCTTTGTACTATGGGTGATAAAAATGTAGATATAGAGATTACAAATCATAAAGAAAAGGAGACAGCATGGTTTGACATGCTAAAACAAGCAGATAAATTTGAAGCTATTTTTATTTAAAGAAAGAAGGAGAGAGAGAGAGAGAGAGTGAGTGAGTAAGAGAGATGGTCAGTGAGAGAGAGAGACAGAGACAATCAATTATTATTGAGGTTTTCACATGGCCTTCATTGCTCTGACAGTTATGTGCATGGGTACTGGGGTTTGAATCTGTGTACTTTCACATGCCCAGCAAGCACTGTAGCCACTGAGCCACCACTCCAGCCCTTGAAGCTATTAATTTTATTATCAATAAATGTAAAGGTTTACAATTTGGCCACAGCACATGGTTCAGTTTTCATTAGTTTAACTAACATTTATTGAGCGCCAATCATGTGTCAAGCTCTGTGCTAAGCAATGAAAGCTTTTCAGAACTTTATTTACAGTGAGTATAATATGATTTAACTTTATAATAAAGTGATTTGAAAGCTGTAACTTAATTATAATTTTAAAATCAAAGTCTCCTTAAAATGATTTATAATTTTTTTGTTTCTGACATGATCCAAAATAACCTTGTGGCAAAATCTTACCTGAGCATATGAGAAGATATGTAGTCTTTCTTTATCACCTGGGTAAAACAGGAGATAGTTTATAGGATGCTACTTGCTAGGAGTATATCATCTGTATTTTTTAGGACATGCATTTTATTATTTTTTTAAATATGAAAGACAAGATTTTGAAAAGTTTCTCAAGATAAGGGCTTTAGGTATAGAATTTAAAACCTGCACAATTTTAGACTTAAAAGTTTATTTAGCTTGTGATCCAATGAAAAAGATTTTCAGAATTAAACTGATATGACAACATTTCAATTAGTGTGTACATTCAGGAGGGGTGCCACAGAAAACAAATAAGACTTTTTTTTTTTTTAAAGAGAGAGAGAAAGAATCAACTTGACTACAGGGATGTAGAAAAGAAAAAAAAATCTCCTTAAAGATATCCAACAATAAGATACAAAAACATAACTTCTGTTACTTCTTAAATGTGTAGCATTTATCTCTCCAAATATGTGTGCGCTTGTATGTGTTTACGACACTTGTGTCTAAATTAAAAAATTGGAGTTAAAATCTAAAAAAAAAAAAAGAATCAATTTGATTTAGCTTTTCATGTGACTTTCATTGCTCTGTCACTTGGTTGTGTATGTGATTCTGGGGTTTGAACTCGCTTTTCTTACATCCTGATTCTTAAGATGGTTACATGTATTGTCTCTGGATAGGAGAGAGCTAAGTCCCTCAACACTTGTATTTCCCATGTGAGCTGTGTCCTGGTATTTTACATCAGCGTGCTTGGCCTGACCTTCATCCACAGGTTTGGGGAACATGCCCCACATGTGGTCCACTTTACCATGAGCTATGAGTACTTTCTCTTTCTTCCATTCATGAACCCAATTATATACAGCATCAAGACCCAGCAGATTCAAAGGAGCATCATTCACTTATTTTCTGGGGATTTAAGGGCTTGAGCCATTATTATAAAGTTTTGAGATTGCCGTGATTTTGAATCCTTTCCCATTATTGGAAAAATGTCTTGGTCTACCCAGTTTTTCAGAGTTGGGCAAAATGTCAATTGCTACATAAAGGAAGTAGGTGACTTGAGCAGCGAGATTATGTATGTATCTATTTAATGAAGAGGGAATGCTAAAGATCTTGAAGAAAAGGGATATAGGAAGTGGAAATCAAGGGAGATGGAACATTCTATATCCAGACTCCAAAAAAGAGTAATACCCATTTGAAAAACAGCCATAGCAAATGGATGAAGACAGCCTGGTTCCATTACAAATTCATTAAAAAATGTGTAGCTGTAGGTACATTTGTGTTACATAAAGGTAAATTATAATGGCTTAACATCTTTCCATCTCTTTTTTTTTAAGAGAAGGCGGGGGAATAGAGAGAGAGAAAGAGAGGGAAAGAATCAATTTTATTTATTTTTTCATCTGGCCTTTGCGTCTCCAACATGTAGTTGTGTACATGGTGCTGGGGTTTAAACCCAGGTCCTTGTGCATGCTAGGTAAGTGTTCCAACTACTGAGCCACCACTTCAGTCCCCATCTCTCTGTTTTGAAACTAAGTATAATATTGATAATGATACTGCTCTAATAGAAGAGAGGATTTTGAATGTGTTCATCATAAGGAAATTATAGAAGTTAAGAAATTTAAACAAAGTTGCATGGGCCAAAACAGCAAATATCTGTAACCCTAAAAGCCATCCTTCTGAATTTTCAGTTTCCCTTGATGTTTCAGAGTCTCTTATTGTTCAAATGAAGCAGAAACAGACTAACGTGTCAGTAGCAACAACCAAATCTCCCATGAGTTCGTGGAAGCCAGACCTCCCAGTGCTTTTTGTCCTTCCTCCCCTTGGCTGCTGAACAATGACTTACATTCCTTTTCTTTCCATATTTCTACTTTACTTTGTAATTTTTTTTTCCCGAAAAGAGTGACTACAGATTTAGACCTCACTTGCCATATCCATTTCCCTCACTTAATTCTGACAAAAAAACAACTCAGGATATTTTTTAATTCCAGAAGTTTTTCTGCTAACCAACACAAAAAACCTGGCAAAAGCAAGGTTATGTTTTGGGCATTTTCACTGATAGAATACTGAGATCCTTCAACCTTGGTTGACGTGCTTGTAAGTCTTTGTGCGGTTCAGTTTTACTGAACCACAGTTCATATGTTGTTGATGTTATAGATAATGACAACTCCACAGTTACCATTAGTTCTCTGCTAGTATTTGAAACTGGCTTAGTCTAAATGTCCTTGTTTTATCTAAGAAACCTTCCATACCCATGTCATATCTAGGAAAATAAGAACCATAATAATATTCCAGAGATTTGATGAATTATTTTCAAAAATAAAAACTAAACACAAGGGACTCCTACAAACTAGATAGTTCAAAACTAATAAATATTTACTGTTATAATATTCAGTAATTGGACAATTTGTTAGTGAGAGTTCTCAGAAAGTTGGGCCTGAGGGTTTTATTCATTGCCATTTTTGTTGTCTTTCTTTATATACCATTTATTTATTTTTCTAAATTTGGTATATAGTATATTTAATTTAGACACATAGGTTTCTACTTATTTTTGCATTCGGTTTGAAATGCCCATCATTCTAAAATATAAATTACTTATAGGGGACCTATATCTCCACTGACCACTAGAGGTATAGCAGTAAAATAAGTAATGTTGGAACTGAGTTAAAACAAGGTACACTCAAAGCATTTATAAGTATGCCACTGTATATTCTTTGACATGTATATAAAAATATTCTTCATGGGTGTAAGAATTATGTCACTATACTTGGCTTTTTTAGGAAAAATATATGACCCAGAAAGAGAGGCAAGGGACTGGGTGATGGGAGAAAGGAGGTGAGGATTGCTGGGGGGCAGATATTGACCAAATTGTATTGCTGCATTATGTGCATCTATGAATATGTGACAGCAAATTCCATCATGTACACCTATAATGCACCAATAAAAATAAATAATAAAAAGAGAACAAGTTTCAGTGGCATCAAAACTTTCATTCAAGGTGGGGCTGGAGCAGTGGCTCAATGGTTATGGCTCTTGCCTGGCATGTGTGAAGATGCGGGTTCAAACCCCAGCATCATGTACACAACTACTTGTCAGAGCAAGAAAGCCACACACACAAAACTTTTATGCAAGTGAAAGTTTTTTGTTTTTTTTGTTTTTTGTAAAAGAGGCAAGTGCAAGGTGTTTATTAGGAATGGATTTCAATATTATTTACATGAGCTTAGTAGAAAGACAGGCTACATCAATAAAGGTCTGGTGTAAATTTAGAGGTAGCGTGCTAAAAAATAAAATCGTGTATGGTATAGAATTCTAAGAAACACAAATATCTAAATACAGATACAAAGTGATGGGAGCTAGTTGAAAACTCACTTTTATTCATGTAGTTGAAAGAGAAACTATGATATGATTTTACAGCCTATTGATCTTTAAACAGCCAAATCAACTGTGAAAAATCAATGAGATATTTCACTTAGCATAACTTTTTGCATCTCCATCCATTTGGCTGCAAATGCCATGAGAAGCCCAACTAACACAGGGGTAAAGTAGGGGAAACACGGGATAAGGGGAACCCAAAGTTGGGAAATTATGAACTGGCATCAGCCTTTGCTTGCTCTGTCATTATGTATGTGATCATGATTACGTGGCAATGATTCCCTCCCATATGTATGACTATATTGAACGCAGAAAAAAACTTTAGGAAGGAAAAAAAATCAATGAGGAAAACCCAGTATGAATATTGAAAATTATTTATTGTTAATAAATGTGCATTAGTGGATTTTAATTTTAAATAAAATTCCTAACCTATGTATTCTTTGTACATTTTTTTTTACTTTGAAAACCTTTTCAATTAAAAGGTCAACATTCACTCATAGATCTAGTCATATATAATGACATTTATTGCACAATTGAAGTAAAAACACTCTTCTTCCCCACAGGTGCACTGCCTAGAAAATCCTTTCAGTCCCCATCCTCACTTTGACCCTGACCACCCAGTTTGCCAAGCTTCAGACCCTCTTTATACAGAGTGTCTGGAGTTAGGACTGACCTGAAAGCAGGTGTCATGGCCATCTTTCTTCCAAGGAGTGTATTCTGAACACTATTCTCCATCACAAAGTACGATCTTCCAGGACAGTAACTGTGTTTCCCCATCAGCTTATGATCTTCCCAGTGATGGCTTCCTGTCATTGTATTAAATCTCAAATACAATCCTTTAGAAAAATTAAGTTTTTGTGTGGTGTGGCTGTGGCTGATTTATTGAACTCATGACAAACTTTAATTTCTGTCAGTCATAACAACCATCCTGTTTCAGGTGGTGTTCCAAGAGTTTTACAGGAACTACTTTAGTTCATGCCTGCAGCACTTAGTAGTTCTGAAGAAGAGACAATTGGAACACCTAAGTATAATTATTTCATAATGCTGAGACATTTAATGAATGATTTAAACATGGTAAAAAAGATATTATAGGTTTTCTTTCCTTCCTTTCTTTTTACTTGAAATCTGAGAAATCTCTTTCACTCCTTCACTCAAACATTTTGACAAACTTCTAAAACACTCCCCTTCTCTGGATCTTATCACCCGTGTTCTTTCTTCATGGGTGGTTTGTGAGCCTGGGTATGCCCATGTCTACATGTATGTGGAGGGCATGGTGGGGTATTTCACATTTCTCCAGATATTCGACATTCTCTTGTCCTCAGTCTTTAATTTCCTCATCTGTAAAGCAAGGGCATTGTATTGGACCTGGTTGGTTCTCTTGGTCTCTGTCTGTTTCCCTCTTTCTCTCTCTCTGTCTTAATTGGCATACTGCAAAACAGATACAAAACAGTACCATCAGTCCAAAAGAACCCCCTCAGTACTACTGTTTATAGTCACATTTTCTACCCCTAACTGATCTACTTTTTATCTCAGTAGTTTTTTTTTTGTTGTTGTTGTTCTTTTTGTCTATTCAAGAGTCTCATAACACAAAAAATCATGCGGTCTACAACTCTTTAAGATTAATTTCTTTCACTCAACACAATGGTTTGTGTTCAGCTGTGCTGTTGAATTTACCAATAGTTTATCATTCTGTAATTAAGCAGTATCATTTATATGAATTCTGTATTATTACATGGATGTAACTGTCTTTCCCTGTCTTTTCTCAATTATTTTCAGTTGGTTGATGTCAACTTTCACTTCTACTCAAATTTGACCATCCTTTCCTACAACCATCCTTGAGACATTTCTCTTAGTCAGAGTTGTTCCATGCCCAAATTTTTAAATGCCAGATTTTTCCATCTTTGTGGCTGGCCTTAATCATTCATTTCATAGGAATCACTCTTATCTTAGCATGTTTGCATTGTATTTATCATTCTCCTTTTTTTTTCTTTTTGAAATTCTCTATCCAGCTTTTGAACATTCCCTCATGTGACATCCTTCCAAACCACTCCCTTTATCTGACTTCTGACCCTTGCTGTATTCACTGGCCTTGGTCCCTCTGATAGTCCACCCCAGCCACTTGGCATCAGTGGCAAATGTTATCACTGTGAAACAGCTGGATCCCAAAGTATTGTTGACAGATAGAGAATAGGAATCAAAACTTACAAAGTGAGTTATAATAAGGATAAGAATTAGCATTCAACTCTATACCTATAAGGGGAAAATACCAGTATTTTCTAAGGGAGTTCAACAAGTACAGCCTGGATCTTCATGTGTTCAGGATATAATCACAATTGGATGAAATATTCAGGTCTCACTGTTGCTTGACATTGTACTGAGCACTTCATTTTTTCCTGACCAGTTCTCACACATAGCACTTCAAGTTTCTTTTCATTATAAAGAAGAGACTGACAGGTAGATAAATAGGTTAAGTATTTTACCCAAAACCATACAATGTGCAACTTAAACAGCTTTATCCATAAAAAGAGTATGCGGTGCAAGTTTCTCTCTTTTTCTTTGTTGGTCAAGTGAAAACTGAGATAGACTCCTCAGTCCACCTATGACACTTTGAATTGGACTTCACATTTCTGCTGGTATTCTGCATCTACATTAAAATTCTGGGTAACTCAAGTATCATATGCATGAGTGTTTAAAGGTAGATGTTTCTAACAGAAGGGGAGAAAAGTTGGCAAGACCACATATTTTTTTAAGTGTTTTTATGTAAGTGTTTTACAACTTACATGGAGTTCATTTTGACATAATCATACTTGCATGACATATAATTTCCTCCTTTTTAGTCCTCAGTACTTCCTCTTTCTCTCTGCTTCTCTCTCTACCTGATCCCCTCCTCTAGTGTTCTGTTCTTCCACTTTTAAAAAAAATTATTGGGGCTTTGTGGATATAATTCTGAGTTTTTCAATAAACATTCATAAAAAATTAGTTATTATTTTGATTTATATTTCCAAAGTATTTGCAATTTCTTTTTTTTAATTTATTTTTTAGACCATTATGATTATATACAGTGTTTGGGTTTATTTTGACAAAATGACGCATGCAAGGAATTTAATTTCAATCCTCATGTTGTCCTCTGCCTTGCCTCCTCCCTCTCTCTGTTCTCTCTCTTCTCTCAATCTTCTTCTCACTCTTTTATTTATTGATTTTTGATTGGTATATATATGTATGTATATACATATATTCTTCTCTTTGTTCATTTACATATGTATGTAACATGCTATTGCTTAAATTGTTTACTTCATTCCATTTTTCAACCCTATTTCCCTTCCTTCCCACTTCCATCTCATTCTCCTTCTTCTACTCTACTCATCCTCCATATATCTTTATGATATCTAATCTCCTTTCCTGCTACCTTCTTTCCCTTATTTTATTCTAGCTTCCATATTTAAGAAAAATTCAGCTCTTGATTTTATGAGTCTGGCTTATTTCACTTAATATGATCCACTCCATTTCCATCTATTTATCAGCAAACTTCATTATCATTATTTTTAGTGGCTGAGAAGAATTGTTATCAATGAATTATATTTGCTGACACAACTCTGTAACCTAAAGCTGTTGTTATGACTACTGGAGGGAAGGAGATACCTACAGAGCTAATGGTCTAAAACAGGTGGAGCCACAATAGAGGGACTGGTTGGTGGGGCATCTCTCAACTGATGGTGGTTGTCCCACCTTAGAGGAATAAGGCATCTGGGTTCCTCTGTAAACTTCCTTTATTCACATGATGTCTCCTGAGAAATGCCTATGTGTCTTTCCCATTATCAATAGTAAAGCAACAGATAATAAAACATCCCCTTGGATTTTGAGAATGTCTCAAATTTTCAAAATCATTCTATATTATCAGTCAGTCTTCATCCTGGGAATGCAAAAAGATAGCATTACTTTCAATTTAATGGAAATAGCTTTTTCAAGAGATAGAGAATCTAATAATTGAATCCTTCTCCACACATCTTTCTCCCTTTCTCTTATTCTGTCTTCCTCTCTCTCTCCCATGGAAGTCCTCCCCGTTTTTTTAAAACCTACTATGGAAGAATTAACTCCATGTAACTAGGCTAGCTTCCTCAGGATAATGAAGGTAGGAATGTAGGGTTGCAAGGGGTCTTTCAAATTTTAATTTGTATGCAACTGCATTGTTAAGGTATTTTATAATACATATGCATGTGAATATATGTGCATGTATTTCCCAGTTATATACTAACTATATAATCTTTGAATATTTTCTTGTGTAGTCTGAGTTTGCTTATTCAGAAAAAGATGAAAATGCCAATTGCATTATTAGTGAGGATTAAGTGAGATAATGCACATAAAACCTTCATTAGTAACCAATACACAAGTGTTTAAATAATATTAAGAGGTAAGATTCCATCATGGCCTTTGCTGGTGAATGGATGGAGATGGAGAAAATCATGCAGAGCCAAATTAGCCAAACCCAGAAACTCAAGGGCCAAATGTTTTCTTTCATGTGTGGAAGTTAGAGTGCAGTATAGGAAAGAGTGACAGAACAATGAGTTTAGACATCAAAACTGGGGGCAACTTTGCAGACTAGTGGCTGGGGAGGGGGAGAAGCAGAGGAAGGGAGAGATAGTGGTAGGGGAAAACGGGGGATATATGATGTGTACATGTATGATACTGTAGCAACAAACCCCTTCAATATGTAAAACTATAATGAAAACTAAAATCTTATTTTTTTTAAAAAAGAGATAAAATTTCAAAGGTTTTTACTTTGTGCTAGGCATCCTGATATGTACGTTAGTTAATATAGTAAACTGCTAGCTTCTGATTCCAACACTACAGGTCATGTACTCTTATCCCTATTTATTGCAGGAGATTTCCAGACTTCTAAATTTTTCCAATATCATATATTTGTTCTAATAACTGAGCTCAAACTGTGGTTTGTCTAATGTTGTATATCACCTTCTAAGCATGACACTATTCTGCTAGGTTTGGGAATTACTACCCCGTTTTTTAAAAATGAGGATGCTGAAACACCGAGAGAGGGTGCATTTCCACAAAGGGTCTCTCATTTCATTATGCTAAGCAGTTGAAAGAGACTTGCAGGGTATCCCAGAGACCACAAGGGGCAGCAGAGTTGTACTTGTGCTTCACTTCTGTCGGACAATCACCACTTCGACTAACTCAAAGCTCTGAGCTTTTATATACTATATTAACCTCTAACCTTTTCATTTGTTCATGAATTAATGGATAAATAGATTATAGATAGACAAAGTAAACACTTCTTTTCATAGTTATTTCCCTACCCTTTTAAGCATGCTCCTGTTACAGATGTAAAATACTTGCCTTAATTTAATACATGAATTCCTAGGTTAGATTCTGATACTAAAATAATTCAAAATATTTGATCAAAATTTCTGATCATAATTCATACTTTGTAGATGACTTGACTCAACGGTGCCAGGAGTGTGTTGGTGGAGAGTTTAAAACTAATCGCTCCTTTTTTCCGTGCAGCTAAGATTCCAGCTTCCTTCTCAGTCCTTCAAGTCTTATTCTTAAGGCAACAGACCTTGGAAGCAGACAGGAGAGTTGAGCTTGGTTAACAAAGAAGAGAGGTGTGTCAGCCTCCAAAGTTGAAGATCAAAACTTTTCAAGTCTTATCTAACCCTGGAGGTAAGCTCTTCTGACACCTTTACAACACAAGCATGAAGAGTTGCCTCTCATTCTTAGGTAACATTCCCATTCTTGAGGTGGTGCTTACCTCCAGGAAGTCACTTTTAGGACCACTATATATTTGCAGACTTCCTCCTGGGAGCATCTAGACAGCATCTGCAAGCCTATCACTGTACTCTCTCCATAGTTGGGCAGACCTAAGTTTCTGTCTGGACAAAGATTATCTTTTCCCTTTTGGGTAAAAAATATATTTTGATCTCAATCCAGTCACAATTTTGTTATGTAACCAAGTGTCTTCTACTGTCTAGCATCAGAGAGTGTCAGGAAATTGTCATTAAAATATTGCAAAACATTTCCTTGTCATTCTCCTATATATCAGTCAGAGGGCTAGTTACTTTCTATACATTATCTCATTGTCATTCACTATCATGAGATACATTTACAATATTTTTAGTAGTGATAGAAAGCTGAGTCTCAAAGATGACAACTTTTCTTTTCTGGACTTAAGATGACTTTCTCTTTTATTCATCATAATATGATTTTCACAGAGCAGTAAGAGTTAAAAATTGTAAATTTTCATAAACAAGACATAGTTGTTATGAAGTTAAATCCATGGTCAATTAATGAGAAAAAATGACACACTTTTATCACTGAGTCATTGAGACAGGAAGAACAGACAAGATTGGAAGAGACCAGCACGAGGACCTCAGAGTAGGGGTATTGCTCATTACTGGTGCTTGGGGAAGATGAGGGTTCGAATAAGATAGCATGCAGTGCAATGACCTTGCCATCAATTTTGTATAAGAAGTGACATCAAGTGTGTATAGACCACCCAGTGTTATTCTTTTCTTTAGAGGTGGGAATAGCCATGTCCACACTTTATAGATCGTGATCCCATTCAGGAGCCAGGTCAGAATGAGATGACTTGCCTAACCCCCATGCTAGGCTGACTCATGCCAAAGCACAGAAGTGGAAGGGGACCCTGTCAGGGCCCTGATAGCATTATCTGCAGGGCCAGGACCCAGGAGGGGCAGGCTTTAGAGTTTTTCCCTCCAAGTCCTAAACAGGGTTTGCTTATTTATATTTTTAAATTGCATATTTATTTAAAAAGAAATAACCAGGCACCTACCCAGCACTGGCTATGATATAGAAAATTGCCTTAAAAATTTTAGATTTCATCTGTTCCTCTGTCATAATGAACACAGGTAGAGGCAGAGGTTTCATGCAAGTGCATGAGATGGCAACTCAGGAGCTTTGAGTCCTAGCCCGGACATTTTTGTGACAAACTGAATCATTCTCAGAAGGTTCCTGCCTTTCTCACCACCCTGTTTCCTCTTCCTTTACTAATAGACTGTACAAAATTATTCCCAATGGCTTTTATTTTGACAATGAGATTCTATCAATTAAATTTATGATAGTAAGGACCTGGACCAGGGCAGCCATTGAACCTGAGACTCCTCAACTAGTGAGTATTCTCAGGTTTTCTCAGTCAGTAAGGAAATGCTCTTTTTCAGCTAGGCCCACTGGGCACCAGATGTGTGGGTGCTGTTTCATAGGTGGAGAAAAAGAGGATGCCTTCTCCTTTCTATTCTCGTATACTTTCAGAGAAGAACTTGACACTCTCTCCACATTCCCATCTCCAATAACTCATTTCAGGGTCTCAAACTCCTTACTTCACAGAAGACTTAGGCAGTGACAAACAGTGCATAAGAGTACAACTCAAAGCCAGACTGCCTGAGTAACCAGCCAATCAGTACCTCTTATTAGCTGTGCGACTCAGTTTATTCATCTGTAAAATGGGTTTTTAACATGCATACAAGAAATGCTGGGAAGATTGGTTAAGTTAATTATGTGAAGAATCTAAAATTGTACCTTATACATACCAAATACTCTAGAAGATCTCACTATTATTATTGTGCTTTACTGAAACCATTTTTACGACAACCAAGAACTATTTTATTCAGTCAGTTTTTAAATAATAATGATAAAATTAACTAACATTTATTGAATGCTTACTATATGTTAGAAACTGTAACAAATGCATACTTTATTTCATTTAATATTCTGAATGATTTGAAGTACATAATATTAGTATCCCTACTTTATCACATTGTGGAAAACATGTTTTAACTTTCCACACCATGCATATGTGTGTATATATATATATATATATATATATATATATATATGTATATACACCTGCACTAGCAAGTGGTAAAATTTTTATTTGACCTTAAGCATCTTTCTCTTCACTTTTCAGTAAATATTTATTGACTTCCACTTTGTGGCACACTTTGTGCAGTATGTTGAGGATTTCCATTTAAGCTCCAGTCCTTGCCTTCAAGATGCTCCTAGCTGGGGCTGAAGTAGTGGCTCAGTGGTATGCTTGTCTGGCATGTATGAGCACCTGGGTTCAAACACCAATACCACATACAAAACTAAGTGTCAGAGAAATGAAAAACTGAATAAAATTGATTCTTTCTCTCACTTTCTCTCTCTTAAAAAAGATACTCCTAGCCTTGTTATTTATGGAACATTTTTTTTACCCTCTGCTACTATAAAGTTGCACTGCATTCATCTGTGGCTCTGGAATGGTAGTCTGTTTTTCCCAACTTGAGCACAACATCCTTGAGGTCAGGAGACACTACATTAAAGGGAGAAGGGGTAGCAGTTGTATTGAGTTCAGTTAAATAGTTGGATTTGAGAATTCAAGGACTGAGTCTCTCTAGTTCATTGTTATGTCTCCAGCATTTATTAAAAATGCACATGTTTTGTGTTTAACAAATACATGAATATTCCAATATAGAATAACCTTATATTCTGAAAGAGGGAATTGAGATATACCATGTGACTGGGAATTAAGGAAAGTTCATTTATGTAAGAACATTGTAATTATTAAATTGTCAGTGGAAAATCCATGCGCTCCTTTCCATGATAGAAAGTCCTTTACACAGGTTTTATGAATCCCAGAGGAGATTCCTACCCTAATCTCATCTTGAGTCCACACATTTGCCTAATTTGGAGAAAAACCTTATGCCACTGCATTTCAACCTCTGTTGCCATCAAACACACAGCAAGGGTCACAGGATTGGGCATGGGAGAAGGTTGCTTCTGTACTTCTTAATGAGATGAAGTGAATATATGGAGGAAAATGAGAAGCAGAACAAGAAAAAGCTCTGAATGAAGTTGAAACTACAATTCTCCCTCTCTGGTCAGGACCCAAGCAGGTAGGAACTAAGATTTTTTGAAGCCTGACCTAAACTCAAAGCCCTATAAAATGTGAAGATAAAGAACCAGAACACACACTGAAAAGTTTTCCTTTCTAGAACAGGTTTCACTCCTGCTCAGAGACCCTCTCTTTAGTCTGTCATATTGGAATCTCTTCACATCTGTCTAGCAATCAATTCTCCACAGTCCAGGCTCTTCTTAGTTAGAGGTACCCAAGGGGCATCTTGAGGGTGGACCTCAAATTCCTACTTTCAGTTTCTGGAAGGCCCTGAGTCCAGTTGTCCAGTACTCTCTCTTAGCTCCTGCCTTTGACCTTGATATTCTCTCCTCTTCCTGAAACTTGATGAGATGATTTGTGTGGTGAGTATGGCTCTTTTCAAGAAAGACCCCACTTTTTAGTGGTTTACCCCAAAGTCCCACCTTAATATCTGGAATTGCTATAAGAAGAGTGCAATAAGAGAAATCATTGCTTCTAGTAGAGAATGATGGGAAATGAGAGGATAGATGATGAATAAGAGAGTTGGTGGGGGAGGAAAGAGAGAAGATTATTAATAAGTAGTAAAACTGACTACTGTTTATTGAGAACTTTTATATTCTACAGTCTAATGAGTTTAGCTGTTGTCTTTAATAGTAACTCTATAAATAGATATCATCACTCTTCCTATTTTTGGATGAGAAGACTGAGCTTAGAGGATGCAAAGTACTTGCCTAGGTTGGACACATCAGCGGCAGTGCTTGACCAACGTTAGACTCAAGCTAATGCTAGAGAGCCCTTTAATGCACTGATGAGGAGGATTCAATGGATGGGATGGCGAAGCACAGAATCAGGCTGAAGATGAAGGAGGCAGCAATGCGGAAGTGTGTAAGTAACTTGGGGAGCAGGGGTCTCAAAGGGCTTGGTCTTCAGGGAACTTTGACTCAGCAAACCTAAGGGCCCCACAGGACTGAGGGAACTGGTGCTCCGATGTGTCTATCGGAGGTCACAGAGAGGGCGGGGCCAAGGCTAGCTGTCAGCTATCAAGGTCCAGGCCTACCAGCTCAGATAGGTGGCCAGGTCAGGTTGTCAGCTCTGGGTGGAGTCCATGACTCTCAGGGGAGATAGACCACAAGTAGGAGAGTGGGCATGAAAGGGGTGGTAGGAAGAGCATAGCCTTCAATCACATGGAACTCTGCTGTCTCTGAATGAGGGGCAAAATTATTTGACTTCTATGAGTTTAGGCTCACAATATATACAGTAAGGGTAAAATTTTTTCTATCTTATGGAGTTTTTACAAGATTCAAAAGAAATGCATACTCTGGGCCAACAGACCAGCACTTTAGGATAAGTATATATTCCCTAGGAACCAGCTTTTTCAAAGCAGCATGCAAATTCTAGAAAATAGCACCAAGCACTTTAGGAGTTATAATGGTAGCCTCAGGGATCAAATCAGCAATGGGTTGGGATGTTGTGCAATAGGAACTCCACCCTGCCTCAGTAGGACCCTGTATCCAGGTGCTCAGCATTAATGAATGAAGCAGCTGGGGCCACATGGAGAGCTGAAGTCATCTCACTGTACTGGAAGCTCATAACTTCAAGATTCTGAAGTATGAAAGATTCCCAGAAACCTGTGCAGGAGTTGAGAGAGAAACAGGAAGTTGAAGAGTGAAAGTACACAGGAGGGGCATTTGAAGAAACAGGGTGGATTCAGGCTATAGAAAGTGAGAGGGAGATGGGAATTAACATGTAACTGAAATTTTTCCATATGCTAGACATTATTCTGTGATATTCAAATAGTCTCATTTAATTTAATTTAATACTTCTGTGAGGTATGCAGTATGGCCATATTTTAAGTAATGCTAATGACAAGTGGCAGCTCTTGTGTACTTGTTAGATGCCAGAATCTAATTTAAGTCAATTTTATGAAGTAAACTATTTTGTGTTCATGCCCAAACTCTAACGTGGATTTTTTTTTTTTCCACTTATGAGGAACATGAGGAACAAATAGTGTGAGTAAATTTACTGAAGACACATAACTAATAAGCAGCTAATTTGGGATTAGGACCCAGGTAGACTGGTCTCTCCTGCTGTCTTCTTTCTAAGTGTGGGGAATTGAAAGTCAAAAAACGGACAGTCTTTCCAAACTACAGAGCTCACAAGTAAATATTGAGGCTAAGATGTAGGTCCAGTGTTGCTCCTGCTGAGAACTGTGGTCTTCCCACAATGAAACACCAACAGAAACAAAAATGTAGAGCATGCTTCTTCAACCATGGTTGCATCTCCTCGGAAAGTTTGAGAGAGGAAGAATTGATTAAAAAATGAAAACAGATTTGGAATATAATGAGACTCTGTCTTGAATTACAGAGATTTTCAAGTAAGTTACAGGTACTTTCATGAGAAAAATGGAAGTTAACATTTGCCCCTTAAACCCTTTGTCAAGTTGCAACTTTGGTTAAAAAAGAGAGCATTCATAGATTAATTGCATGCTTCAGTCACTCCTCAGATCTAACCACTGGTTCTTTCTTCACTCTGGAGTAATTTGGAACCCCATTGTACCCCAAAATTAGGGATATATTTATTTTTGTCTGTATACTATCTTAATTTGTGTCAAGCACTGAGAACCCTAAACCAGACTAGGCATAGTGCTGGGGTGTTATGATGGCAATATCAAAACTGAGAAGAAGCACTGCAAGTTACCCACAACTCCTTCTTCAGTCTGACACAGAATAGCACCAAATTCTACCAATGCAAGCCCTTGTCCATGGGCTACCTCTTCCAAAATCATTGTGGACTTCATATTGCCTTTGTTGTCTGCAAGCAGAATGTAAGAACTCAGCAAAAATCCTTTAGCAGTCCTATATCATCGGTGTCAAGCTGGATCTCAGTTTCTCTCTCTTTCTCTCCCTCCCCCTCTCTCTCTCCCTCTCTCTTTCTTTCACTCCTTCTCTCTTTTTCTCATTCTTTCTAATAGGCTTTCACAGTTTTACCTTCTAAGACAAAGCATGGAGGCCTAAAGTTGCCTGAGGAAAAGCTCGCTTCTCAGAAGCAAACTCACAAACTCAAACTCAACTATGACAGGGACAGAGAGTAAAGGCAATGGAAAATTGGAGACTCAGAGATAGAGAACAGGTAGACCAAAGGACGCAACATGGTGGCCTACTGTCAAATATCTCCTGTGAAATTATTTTGGGAAATCTAAACAGTATTTTAAAATAAACTGAATCAGCTGCTAGCTTTTAAAGTCAAGAAATATCTCAAAATAACTAATTTCCAACCATCCTTTGAAAGTAACATGTGAATAATAGCTACATGTGTAGATATGCTATATAACAGACAACACTTAGCATATATAGTGTTCCTAGCTCCATATACAACAAACTAATCCTCATACTCTTATGATCTAAGCCTTATTATCGTTCTATATTTCAGAGATATGAAGAAGCCAAGCAACTTGCCTAAGATCATGTAGGAAGAAGCCATTATTTCTGGGATCACTGGGCCCTCATCAATATCTCATGGCAACATTTAGCTAAAATGTTGATTGGCTTATTTCAACAAGAATGGGTTCCTGATTATTATAGACCCTACCTGTCACCTTGTTCTTTTATGTGATCTACCTGATCCTGGCAGGTTTATGAAGCTGTATAAGGGAATGGGAGAGCTCATTGTGCTGAACGTAAGGGTATCTTCTCTTCTCTTGGTCCAATTGGCTCCAAATCAAGAATAAAGCACTCTGTCTCATTGTGAGTTAGCCATTCCATTCACCTTGCCCTTAAGAGATTTGAAGAACAGGGATTCTCCATAAAAAAAAATTAATTTTCATCTCTTAAGGTTCACCTTATGTTTTCTTAATTTTATTGAATCTTTTGGTCTATTCCTTACTCTCTAAAAAGAACTTACACTGAGAGACATTTATTTGCCCCATACCATAAACATTTCAACTAAGCATGGAATTGTAACATTATGTTATGAATAACTACGAAGTTTTACTAGGACTCCTTTTTTGGAAAGTTATTTGTCCTATTCTGTTTAAAACTTAAGCATTTAAACTAAGGTGCTCAAAAAATATTTACTAAATGACCATTACATTTTGTATACATCCAGAACCCTCTGTTACTTCCAGCCTCTTTGTCTCTGATTAAAGAAGCTCTAGCTTGCCCTTCATCCATATTGCATTTCTAAGTCTCTATTTTGTTGTGTCCTCATAGTCTAAGTGTGGAAAATCCTGGCTGGGGACCAGTCTTGTCAGTTCCCTGCCCCCTACCCTCAGGTCTCTACAGGCTTCTGGCCCAGCATCTGGCCCAAGCACAACAATGCTGAGTCATGCTGAGTCATGCTGAGGCTCAGGGTGTGTGGCCAGATGTTTTCAGCCCAGAGTGATGGCTGCTATCTGGGTCCCCAGCAGGAAGCTTACAGGACAGATGGCAAGAAAAGGAGAAGTTGACTGACAAAAACTATTCCTCAATCATCATTATGAAGAGAAAAAGACCCTCGAGACAGAATGTGACATATCCTTGAACATATTATTTCCTGATTTAATAAGTTATTTCTGGTAGTCCTTATCAGATGCCATAGTATGATCAGTCATTGTGAATCAAATATTCATCTTGCATTTTTCTTTTCATATATAAATCATTTTCTTATAGCCTTTCTCTGATCCTTTAACCTAATTTTTTTCTTGCTTTCCCCAGCCAATATGTCAGCCTGTATGGAATTTTGTTCCTGTGTAGTCTTTGACAGGTACCCTAGGTACCCTCATATGAAGCCTGTTCAGCTTCCTGTTCACTTGCTCTCAGGGTTCTGGGTCAGTACGAAGTACAATAGTCATTCAGCAAATGCTTTTGGAGCACTTGCTATGTGTTAAACACAAATTCCAATGCTTATATCATGCATTGGCAGTGTATCTGTGTGTGTGTGTGTATATATATATATATATATATATATATATATATATATATGAATATATATATACACATACATATATATATATATACAGTTCATAAAATGTAGAGTAATTAATCAAATGCTATCTGAGTAATTTGAAACATAGGATCTATGCTAGTCATTTCTTTGACATACCTCATATACTTTATAACCAAAGTAGAACCTGAATTTCTTCTTCTTCAAAAAGATGTGTCAGAGCTAGATGGTTAAAAGATTTTCCCAGCTCTCCCAATTACAGGACTCCACATATTGAACAACCACTTTTCACAGAACTCTAGATGCATGTACTGGCTCAAGAAGATGGGAGAGACGGGCTGGAGCAGTGACTCAGTGGTTTCGGCGCTTGCCTGGCAAGCACGAGGACCTGGGTTCAAACCCCAGCACCACGTACACAACTAAGTGTTGGAGCAACAAAGGCCATGTGAAAAAACTAAATAAAGTTGTTTCTCTCTTTCTCTGTCTCTCTCACTGTCCCTCTCTCTTTAAAAAAAAAAAAGAAAGAGGATGGGAGAGGAAGACAAAAAAACGGAGGGAGAGGAGAACACTGTGCACCATTGTCCACAGATAGCTGGCTAATGAAGGGCCTGTGGTCTTGGAGAGCACATGCTCACAAGCTAGGTCAGATCTGATTGGGGAGACCACTAGGGAATCCAGATTTATAGGCATACCTCAGGTCAGTCTTTGTGCTACCACTTTTATTAGAAAGATGTAGGAAAACTGCAAACCTGATGGGGAAGAAACATTTCTGGAGGAAGATGAGCAGGCTTCATGTGTGAAGGTAATTGTCCAGCACTACACAGGGATAAAATTCATGACAGGCAGAGATATTTCCTGGGACAAGAAAAGGAAAAAGAAGAAAGTGGACGTTAAAAAAAATCAGAGACAGCATGTGAGAGAATGATTAAAGTTGGCTTCTTGTAAGAGTTCTCTCTGTGCTCTGTCAGAGCTTTGTAGACTGGAAAAAGATCATTAATTTACCAGTGACTAAGGAACCCATGCTGAGTATGTAACAGGGTCTATAGTAGGTCCTTAGAGAGTTCATTGTTGCAAAAAGATATTTCAGCAATTTGGACTGACTTGAGAATTTACACAACAAGGTAAAGTATGAAAAGAGAGGCAGACAAGTGAGTTAAACTGACTCATGAGTTTTAGTGAATGCTATGAATCAAGTCATTCCACTGAACTTCTAGAGGCCAGAAGCTCTAAGGGTGTTGGATGCCCAGGACCTACTATAGTCCCTGCTACGAACTTAGCACGGGTTCCTTAGGCACTGGTAAATGAATGATTTTTTTCCAGTCTATAAGGCTCTGACAGAGCACAGAGAAAAGATTTAGCAATGCTGTGTTAAAACTTACTTTCTGGATCTAGGACATGTTTGTGATGGAAATAGGAACAAGTTACATGATACGTGTTTGACACAAATGACACAAATGTTAAGAAACTAGAATACTGAGAATTAACTAAGTTTGTAGTAACTGTGAAACAGATGGGAATATAGGCCCATTTAAATAACAAATTACTAGAAATAAAAATGGTAGAGAAAAAATTCTGGGGATGGATCTAGAAAGAATAGCATACTTGGATAGGGAAAAGTGCTTAAAGAGTGATATTGGACCAAGCCTCATGATTGGCTTTATGCTCTCCTTGTTGCCATGTTGATATTCTTACTGATTTTTGACAAAAAGGCCATGCACTTTCATTTTGTATTGGCCATGGAAATTATGGTACTGAGGAAAAGGTTATGTCTTGTCTATTTCTGTCTCTAACACTATAATCAGAACAAAGCCTAGGGCATAACAAGTGTTCATATTCTTGTTGAATTAAATTCTCTCCTTGATCCATTCTACACACAGAGGAATGACTCATCAGGGATGCAGGGACATCCCCAGGAAATCAGGTGTTGCTTAGAAGTGTGATTGGGTTTTCTGGGGAAGAAGAATGCAGTGCCTAATCCTCTTCTTCCTAGTGCAGAGACCACAGCCTCAACCACATAGTTTCTCATTGTACAGAATTCTTTTCTGCCTGATTATTCTGTGACTCATCCCATAGTTTTCCCTATTCAAAGAAAATGTGAACTTTGTCTTGCTAGAATTTCATGTCTTGTAAGCCATCAGTCAGCATCCAAGAGATATTGGTTGATGTCATTTTGCCTGAAGATCTGAATTGTAGAAATGTTTCAAAGCTGTTTTCTTATTTCCCTATATACTCACCCACCTGTCCCACTTCAAAGCCAGTTCTGAAGCTGTAATTATGATTAGCAAAGACATTGGTATAATTCAACATAAAGACCCTGCTGTTCTACCTTCAAAATCCTTATACTGACACTCAGAAGTTACCATGCATTAGAATGAAAATGAGCACACACATATACCACAAACACATCCACTTTGCCAGAAAATCCTGTTGGCCTAGGTTCAGATACATATCATGAGGCTTATTCCTTGCTATCACCTCTATTGCTACCACCCTGATCTAATCCACCTAAATTTTAGCTGTAGGCTCCTAACTGGTCTCTGTGCTCCTACCAGCACCCCCACACAATTTCTTCCCAACAGATAATCCAAAGAAATCTTTTAGAACATAAGTCTTATATAGTCATCTCTTGATTCAAAGCCTTCTGACAGCTTTCTATACCACTTATAATGAAGCCAAATCTTTACAATTTTTAACAGCAGTAATAATTGTTAATGGTTATGTTATGTTTATTATGAATCAACTACTCTTTCATACAAGCATATATATTGCATATATGCACACAACATATACACGTATATGTATATATGTGTTTATGTATCTGTATGTATAAGCATTTTTGCTCCAGGATCAGGCTCATCTCTTTTTCACACTGAGACTTGCTTTTTCTGGTCAAAATGAAAGGCAAAAATGACTAAAATAGAAACCAAGTACTTTTGTATTTACAGCTGAAATATTCCTGTGTGAACAATAAAGTTTTTCCTTTTATCAATCAAGTAAGAGTAGAGGAAGCAAACTAAGCCAAGAAAGCTAGCATGACACAGCCCCACCGCTGATGGAAGCACTGTGCCAAGGGTCAGATGCAGCTCATTCATTCAGCCTTCATGGGAAGGAGAGCCTTGGCTTGGACTTCATTGCTAAGTGAAGTTCAAAACATCTCTAGCTACAAACAAACAGAGCAATTTTCTTTTTCTCTGCTATCCTATTGGGCATATTTTTTTAATACACCACAATATTTCATAAGAATGCAGTTGAGAATTTCTGGCCTGGGAATCATTCTATGGATGTTCTTAAGATGACTTGAGCCTCACTTTCAATCACTCCTTTTTTTAAATATCACTTGAATTTGGAGAATACAATTTATTTCTCTGGGCTTTCTGGCCTTCTGCATTATGTCGTCACACAATCATCACATATTTATGTATACATGTGCATATATAACACAGAACATATTTGTTAGGTGTTTCTGAACAATTAATCACACCAGATCCTCAAACACCAGCCACAACTCCTTCCTTGTATTTACTTGTGAAGGAACTTAAGACAGAGTCATGAAAGGCAGTAGAGGGAACGCTCTGGCTGTCACTGTCTTTAGTGAGACCCCTCCCTTGCCACAGCTCTGTTTAGACTTGAACCCTTATCTACACCCACAGTCTCTGACCCCACCTAGCATTCACCAGCGCAAGACCCAGAAGAAGAAAAACACTGAATCTGCCTGCTTCTTTATATTAAAAGAAAAGCAAAAATAAAACAAACCCTGATATACAATCCCCCTTCACAAAAACAAAACGAACAGGTAAGAAGAGGAAAAAGAGGAGGGAGATGAACAAGAAAGAAGAGGGTTGGGGAGGAGAAAGAGAAGGAACAGAAGGAAGAGGAGGAGGAGAGGGAAGCAGAAAAAAAAGGAAGTGAGAGACATGGGGCTTAAGTACAGAGAAGAGGTCTAGCAGCACTTTTTTCTAGGGACGCTTCACAGATGCCACAGACTCAATAAGTTTGAGGTTGCTGTGACTTTATTTCTGAAGGAATTCTTTTGGACTGCGAATTTTGGAAGAGAGCAATCATGAAGCACCCCCATATTTTGTGATGCAAAATGAAGGGTCCTCATAGTTCCTAGTGGTGGATGATCTTGTTAATGGTCTAACTATTATCATTGTTTCATCTATTCAAGCCCTACTTAATTTCTAATCCTTGGTTTTATTTTTCCCAGAGAGATGGATCATTTTATTTTTTATTTTTTAATTGGTATATTATAGTTTTACATATTGAAGGGATTTGTTATTGCACATTCATGCATGCATGTGTTATGACAATATAATTTGGTCCCATTCCTTCCCCTGCAGTTATCCCTCTACCCACCCCCTATCACCACTGGTCTTCCCCCTGATTATATATATATAATTTTAATTTTCTTTGTATTTTCCAGTATGTGTACTGTTCAGCATCACATGCACAATATATCATACAGTATTTTTATCCCCTTTTTTCTTGTCCCATTCTTTTTTCCTCCCTCCTTCCCCCACTTTATCTCTAGAGTTCTCCAGGTCATAAGTTACACCTAATTTCATGAGTCTATTATATAAACTTGACTTTCTCTCACCCTCTCTTTTGTTCTCTAGCTTCCACATATGAGAGAAAATATTCAACCTTTGAGTTTCTGAGTTTGGCTAATTTCACTTAGCATAATTTTCTCCATTTCCATCCATTTACTAGCAAATGCCACAATTTCATCCTTTCTAATAGCTGAGTAGGACTCCATTGTATAAATATACCAGTTTCTTGATCCATGCATCCGTTGATGGGCATCTAGATTGTTTCCATAATTTAGCTATTGTGAATTGTGCTACTATAAACATTGATGTAGTTGTGTCACTAAAATATGCTGATTTTATTTCTCCTGGTAACATTTGTAGGAGTAGGCTAGCCAGGTTAAATAGGGGTTCCATCCCTAATTTTTTTGAAGGGTCTTCATACTGCTTTCCAGAGTGACTATACTAGTCTGCAGTCCCAATAATATACAAGAATTCATTTCTCCCCACAACCTCTCCAGCATCTGTAGTTTGTATTCTTCATCTTTGCCATGCTGACTAGAGAGAGGAAAAATCTTAATGTTGTTTTTTGATTTGCATTTGTCTGATTACTAGAGATATTGAACATTTTTTCATATATTTATTGGCATTTTGTAATTTTTCTGTTGAGAATTTTCTGTTTAATTCTTTAGCCCATTTATTGATTGGATTGGATTTGGTTTTGGTATTAAGTTTTTTTGAGTTCTTTGTGTATTCTGGATATTAGCCCCCTGTTGGTAGCTGGCCATGATTTTCTCCCGTTCCATGGGCTCTCTCTTCATGTTCTTAGCTAATTTCTTAGCTATGCAGAAGCTTTTTAGTTTAACAGCATCCCACTTATTGATTCTTGGTTTTAATTCTTAAGCTATGGGAGCTTTGTTAAGGAATTAAGTCCCAGCTCCTATATGGTAGAGTATTGAACCTATTTTTTCTGTAAAGTATCTGGCTTAATTCCTAAGTCTTTGATCCATTTCTATTTGATATTTGTGCAGAGTAAGAGATAAGAATCAAGACACATTTTTTTTGAGATGCATATTTTTAATTCAGGAAGTATGTTATATTACACCTTCAATACAGAGTACCCCAGACACTGAAGATAGATGCCTAAGTAAGAAATAGTTCATTTTATTTTTGGAATGCATAAGTCATCAAATCAAAAACTTTACACTTTTCTAGCAGTAAAGATGCACTTTTAGCACATAATTGGATCTTTTCCAACATTTGCGGATACAAGAATTTTAAAAAGAAACCCATTTGAGTCAACTCTATGTTGAAATTATCCGAATGTTGAGTTTATGGATGTTTTGGAATTTCTACATTTGAATGAAATCTGTAAATTATTACATGACTTAAGTCTTGGATAAAAGTAAAGAGATTTGTCCCTATGCCCATAGTTAGTGCAGTAAAGTGAAGGGAAAAAAAAGGAGATTAAAAAGAAAACACTCACTCTAATATCAGTGTCAGTCCTTTTGACTATTTCAGAGAAACTTTGTGTTATTCTTAGTTCCTAGAATCCATTACATAATATTATTTAGGATAAACAGAGAAAAACAAGATTTCCACAGAACTGTAATTGGGAAAACAAATAAAGACAACTTTATTTACTCAAGGCCAAAATCTGTCAAAGAAAAAAAAATGAAACTACATTTAAGAAAAATTTTAAAAACAAGGACATTTATAACTTTTCTGTTACCAGATTCAAGTTTTAAGCTTCCATCAGGCAGGAAATGTGGAATGACTACCTTTGGTTTTCCCATTTCCTCTTTTTGGTAAAGCTTCCTCCTGCTTACCAAGCTCATTTCTGGCTAATACTAAACCAGATAGAGGCATTGAATTGCATCTATTACTTTTATAAGACTATAACTGTAGCACATAACAGAAGCAGAATAGATAATTGCTTCTCTAAGTAAGGATCCTAAGCAACTTGTTGCCATCCATGGTTTACAAACTTTGCTCATAATATCTTTCTATTTTAAAATTAAAAATTAAAGAACCTTTTTTTAGAGATATGGGGGGAAGGGGAAGGGAGGGATAAGGGTGGATAATTGGGGGGCACTCCTGGGGGTAATTGTAATATCCAGAATCTATACTCATTTGATAGTATTTTGTTAAAAACTTGTATGGTTGTTCAAAAATAAAAAAAAAATAAAAAAAATTGTAAAAAAATTAAAGAACCTAATTATAGAAATTATTAACCATCGAAGCAACAATTTTTTCTTAGATATGGAAAATCTCAGTGAAGTGAAGGACACACTTTACCTATAATAATCCAGTTTATGTAAGTTTTCCATACTAATAGCACCTAAGGACAAGATAACATTTGAATCTTTGTATTAAATGTATGCTACGAATTCAATATCAAAGTTTAAGAAAATATTGGATTTTTTTCCCTGTTGAAACAGCACATTTTACATTTCTTAAAATCCAGCAAAGAACTTCCAGGAAACCCTGAGATAGGGTTTAATCTTTATTAAACTTGGTTTTCTTTTTAAATTTTTTAAAATTTAAATGTCTTAAGACATATGATTTTTATTTTAGTACTTTTTATTTATATAAGCCATCAGTGAATATTTTTACTGATTTTTTTCTGATTTTTTAATCTTTCTAAGCCATCCTGGAGAGCCATGTCACTTATCTTTATAAAGTTTTGACTCTTTTTCTCGAAAAGGAAGATAATAATCCCTCATTCACAGTTCACATGAGAAAGAAACACAGTATTTGACAAGGAGCACTTGAAATAGTTCAGTTTGAATCAACAAGCACCTAAGCCATAATGCCGCTGCCTTCAGTCTGTCTGACTTGGGAGTCGGAACTCATCATTCTCATGTTGTTGAATAGACCTGCTGTCTTTCCACTCTGTACTGTTTGTTGAAACTTTTGGCAACAAGAGTGCAAGGCATGGGCCAGGTCCCTGAAGGGAAGCCAGGTCTGGTTCCAAAGGCCACAAGCAGAGGACGAGATATAGGTCCTGTACTGGGTCTGAGAGAGGAGGAAGGGGAGGTAGAGGACCAACACCACATTCCGAATCCCACAGAAGACTGGCATCCACACTGTGACCTGGGAGAAGAACAGGACAGTCCCATAGGTTCCCAAACCTTGTATGTGAGAGCCCTGCTCCTTTTCCCAAAGACTTTGGAGGTATCTGATCCTCACACCTACGTTCCAACGAAAGGGTTACTGCCTTCACACTGGATCTGTAGAAAGTGTGCCTTGGAAATTGAAGCTTTGTCTTCATTGATTCATTAACCTAAGACGTGATTGTTCTTTCTAGAGTAGCCAGCTGCTTCTTGTCTATTCACTGGTTTCTACTTCAGTCACCCCATATCTTCTCTCTCTACCTAGAATCCTGTCTTCCTAGGCTCTGTATTCTGTCAGGAAATGTTAACCTGGAGATCACAGAATACTTAATGGGTTTGGAAAGATTTATGGGGAAATCAATCCATCTCTATTTTCCCTAACCTTTTTGAATATTCCATTCACTATTTGAATATAGCAACAAACTAGTATAATACCAGGTGCATCTGTTGCCTAGGTGTAGATGGAAATCACAGATATGTTCATGTTGTACCACAGCTGTTGAAGAAATCTTTAAATAACATAACCTGTATCACTACTTGGGTATTATGGAAGTTGTGGACCCACCACTAAATCTAAAGCATTTGAAGAGAGGAACATAAAATACTAACACCAATTGGATGTTTTGATATTTGACACATTTCAACATAATCGATTTCTTCAGAAAACCATGTACATTGCTTCATGCTTTAAATACATTACTTAGCAGTTATCAGTCAAACTCCGTCCATGAAACAAAATAATAACTATAGAAATTCCTGGTCACATCCAAATTGACCACTATTAGATTATATGCTCATAATAATTTTGATTAAATGCCAAATGAAAGTGGACTAGGGATTCAGCAGCCTAAAATAATGCCAATTTGTGGAATGTCATTAAATAAAATAAAGATTTCAAGAATAGTAGGAAAAAACAAAATATGCTCATGCACTAGAAGTGTTTGTTACAGACATAAGAAACAATCATAAATACCAGTGTAGTTATAGAGCAGAGAACAGAGTTCTGGGTAAACTTGGAATATGGAGAATTGGTAGGCTGAACCAATACTGCTAAAGGAAAAAGGGCCAAATGGGAGAGGCGGTACACACCTGTAATCCCAGTGACTTGGGAGGCTGAAACAGGAGGATTGTAAAGGCCAGCCTCAGCAACTTAACAAGGCCCTGTCAAAATAAAAAATAAAAAGGATTAGGAAAATAGTTCAGTGTCTCTGGGTTAAATTCCCAGTATGCACCCCCTGAAAAAAATAAAAAAGAAAAAAATAAAAACAAAAAAACACTAGTGGCTCCTGGACACCAGAAAGCAAATTATACGAAACAAAACCAAAAATAAAACAACAACAACAACAAACCCACAAAAAACAAAACAAAACAAACAACAACAACAACAAAAAAACAGCAGGGAGAAAAACTTCCAAGTCTGGCAGGGAAAAGAAGTAAAATGGTGAAGGCAGATGAAGAATTATCCAGAAGCAAGAACTTGGGAGGGGGAGCTAGACTATGGCATGAAGGGAAAACTTTTATGGAAATAGCAAGGCTGGAATTTGTGCAATTTTGCTTCCTTTATTCTCTCAATCATGAACTCTATCATCTCAATATATTCTCACTTTTATGACCTTGTTCCTTCATTAAAAGTGTGCATAATGGCAATTATTGCTAAGTACAGATTTAGAGAAATAACACCTCGAATATCCTTCATATATGTTGATGAAATTGGATGTTTACAAATGTGGGCTCCCATCTTCCACTCCAATGGGTAAAGAGCTATCAAGTTATCACAATAGGGCCGTGAGAAACAAGGACACTACAGAAATTTGAACCTCTGACTCCTAACACTACAGCAAACACAAAATTCTCCTGTCAATTCACTTGTTCCTCAGATTGATCACAACAAAATATCAATCCCCTCAGAAGTCTCACTGAGGAGAAGCATAGGTGGGACAGATAAGCAAGAAGAGAGCAATACACCCAATTTCCTCTTTGGACCCAGAGGTGGAAAGAGTGAGAATTCTTTAAAAGCACAGCATGTGATCTTGTTCGTTGGTCCTCTCTGGAAGGCATCAGTATATGCTGGAACTGGGGCAGTGGTCCCACAGTGGATTCTCTGTTACTGTGTTCAGCTTACGGAAGTAACCTTGTGTGATCCTTCTCTCCCTGTCAAAATTGAGACCCATAAATTTTAGTTGCAATCACTTCTGAAGAGAGCAAGAATTACATGAATTTCAGTGGAAATCTTATGGCATTTTTTCACCCTTGACTTGATTACTGTTAACAATCTTAACCCAAATATTTTTTTCTTTTTTTTTTTACTGAAACTTATTCTCCTATCTTAGGTTTAGCTCATCTCTATGGGTCTTTCTTGAAAAAAGGAGATGAGGGACAAAAAAGATAGATATTATCCTGGAAGATTACATGGGGAGAGAGATGAGAGAAAATGTGGAATACATTAAAAACTATGGGATCATTGAATGAGGTGACAAAAAGTAAACATATCTGACAATCCAGCATACATTGTCATAAATTCACTATACATTCTTCAGGGCTATCCCTTTCTTGTTCTGGCTCCACCCAGGAGGGACACATTTCAGCTTTGACCAATGACTTCAGGGAACTGCAGAGAATAAGGGGCCAGAACTTCATCAGAAAGAATAAAAGGCACAGCTCCCAGCAGCAGCACATACCTGCTTCTGACACTTCTGTGATCACCAGCAGACTCACAAACCTGACATCATGGTGAATCTAACTGCTGAGGAGAAGGGTCTTATCTGTGGCCTGTGGGGCAAGATAAATGTCGAAGAGACTGGAGGTGAAGCCCTGGGCAGGTAACACGGGTTCTCAATGGGTGGGAGAGATAGGTGAACCTAACCAGGAAAGTCTCTGATTTTGAATCTGTTATTATCTCATTGCAGGCTCCTTGTTGTCTACCCCTGGACCCAGAGATTTTTTGACAGCTTTGGCAACATGTCCTCTGCCTCTGCCATCATGGGTAACCCCAAAGTCAAGGCCCATGGCAAGAAGGTGCTGACTTCCTTTGGTGATGCCATTAAGAACATGGACAACCTCAAGGGTGCCTTCGCTAAGCTGAGTGAGCTGCACTGCGACAAGCTGCATGTTGATCCTGAGAACTTCAAGGTGAGTTCAGAATGCTTGTGTTTTCTTTATGGCTTTCACTGGCAGAAATAATGGATGCTGAGATTTTGATTGGAAATGTTAGCCAGGATCTCAGAAATCATCTGTCCAGCTTGGAATTAGACTAGCAGAACTCTTGCGGGCATACTCAAGCCACACCTGACTCAGAACTGTTGACAATAGAAGTCTATTAGAAGTCTAAGTATGCTTAAAACTGCTCACAAAATTCTTTCAGAACTGGATGCGTTTACTCTGGATAATAATATTAGAGAATAGTAGATTTGTGCCAGGAGATATGGAATTTGGCTTTGGTAGGGCAAGGTTTGTGTTTTTTTTTTTTTTTAACCAAGAAGCAGGGGTGTCTTATTTTAATGTAGGTCCTAATAATGGATTGAAGTCTAGGAATAAAATTGGGGGAAAGTTTTAAAGACACTTTTCTCAAATAAAAATATGACAGATTATCTAAAACATATATTCCCACTCAGTGTTGTGACCAAATGAACACTTGTTCTTCAATTAATGGAAGATTTGAAATTCTCCCTGAGAATCCTTGTGAAACTGAAAACCAGTGCTTATAGAATTTAGTTGAATGAGGAAAAGAAAAGAAAGGAAATAAAATTGTGGAATGAGAAGAGAGGGTGAGGATAAAGGGGGCAGAATGCTGAATGGGGGACACATGAAGATGAAGTTGAGCCTAAACTCTGCTGAGATGATTGGATAGGAAGCTAGAGGTTGCCTCTGTAAAGGACTGTGGTATGAAGACACTTTTTCCCTTATGAATTCTGCTTGGAGACCCCGACTCACCATGCCTGTGTGTCATTTTGTCTTTCATCTAACAGCTCCTGGGTAACGTGCTGGTGATTGTTCTGGCCACTCACTTTGGCAAGGAATTCACTCCTGATGTGCAGGCTGCCTGGCAGAAGCTGGTGTCTGGTGTTGCCAATGCTCTGGCCCACAAGTACCACTAAGCCCACCTTCCTGTCCACCAGTTCTCCTGTGTATCCCCAATACCCTCCTTCTGCACATGGGGACAGAGCTCAGTCTTGAAAGTTCAGCTTCTGCTTAATAAAGTACATTCTCTTCAATAACCACAAATTGATAATTTTTGTCTTTTCCATATTTTACTCTTCTGTTAAATGACAAACAAATTTTGGGTCTGATGGTGAGGAAGAAATACAGGAAGAAATGAATGTTTCTCTGGGAAATGTGTAGGAAATCACTGAAGTATATGTTATTGAAAGATCAAAGATGAGGAAGAAGTTCTGTAGGTGTGGGGAGATAGTGAGTTAAGCCAGCAGGGACTTGCAGATAGTGTGGCAAAAACTTGCTTCAGAGGGGGAAAGTAAGTGGCAAGTGATACTTGAGAAAGGTACATGCCAAATTTCATTAATTATAACATTAATAGTAATAATAATAAAGCTTTGTAGGGATATAAGATCCAAGAAAGGATTACTATTTTAATTTATTCTAATATACAGTTTGAAGAAGCTAGCTTGTCATGTGTGTTACGAAATTGATTAGTGATAAGGGATGAGTTGAGTGATGACTTTTCTAAAAATTTCCCCATGATTCCACAGTGGCTTTCTATTTTTAAAGAAGTCTGTTGTCCTAATGGGACACCAAGGATAAGACACATGAAATAATTGTCATTATCTTCTGATAGAATGTAGCAGGAACTAAAATTGAGTTACAGTTAGGATATTAGTGGGGAAAAGGTAGGAGTAATGAAAACTTCATGTAGGAAAAGTCTACATGAATACTAACAAGGCTCATGGTCTAAAACCAACAAGCCAGAGTTTGGTGACTTGCATGAAATTTCCTCTTCAGAAGGAGAAGGGAAAGTAAGCATAGGCAGAGTATTAGCAAAGACCTAAACATGAAGGACTGTGCCTACAAAATTATAAGCTATTGCTAAGTCTGGTGGTGTATGCCCTGTAATCCCAGAAACTTTGGAAGCTGAGACAGGAAGATCTAAGTTCAAGCATCAGCAACCGAAGCTCTCTGCACTTAGCAAGAACATGTTTCAAAATAAAAAAAATAAAAAAGACTGGGAATGTAGCTTGAAGTAATAAAGAGCCCCTGGGAGTTCAATTCCCAGAATAATAATAAAAAGCTATGTAAGTTATTACTATGTTATTGACAATAGTAAAACAATAAACAAATATTCTTTGAATGTTAAGTGACTGAAGAAATAGGATTTTGGGGAAGCGTAATGTGCTCACACATGCAGAACACATAAAAGTGCAGCTATAAAAATCTTTTGCAAAGCAGTTTAGAAACTGAAGAAATAGAAAGCCTCCCAGTAAGGTGCAGCATTCAGTTCAGAGAAGGGACATTGTGGAAAGCAAATCTTTTATTCAAATTCATAGACACTAGATATGAATGATGACTCAAAGGACACAATGGTTTAAACCCAAGAAGAGAAGTGAAATCTGAAAAATGAAAGAGGGACAAAAGTAGAGTGAGTGAGAAATGGTATCTGATTGGCTGGAGGGGATGAGAAGGAAGAAGTGGAGACTGAGATGAACCAAAGGCCCAGACTGGGTGAATATGAGGCCATGCACCGACATTAGGATCTCCCCTCCCCAGCTCCACAGCTACCTTAGAAACTGAATCACTCTGAAAGAGTGTGCCATTGCTCAGAGACCTGACCTTCAAGTCCTGAAACAAATTCTTGTACCAAGGATTGAGACTGGTACACAGTACCTGCTAGTATGCCAAACCTTGGCATATAGAACTCTATTAGGCATTTTGTTACCCCACACATTGATTAGAATTTGTTCTGTGAATTAATTTTTAATTTAATTTTATGTCCTCACAATAGGGAAGAGAGATTATTGTAGTTTCAGGTGATCCACAGTACTGGTCTCTCTGTGCCCCATGGCCTTTCAATATGCCTCTAAACAGAGTAAGGAGAAGTTATTTATGACACTGAATCTTTTCACTCAGTTACTTTGTTAGCAAATCAGAATGTGAATTTTTAATCAATAAATCTCATTTTCTCCTTCTTGTGTCTAACTATTCCTGTAGAATTTTGTTTCTTGCCTCCAACTATTATTCTGGCATTATTCTGGCAGTGAGTGTCAAAGAATGAAGGGTAGTGATGATGGAGTGGTAGAAAGAAGATACCTATACTTTTTATTTCTTAGGGATCTGGGTATTGCCACTCCAAGACAGCATGACTGTAAACAAATTCATAATTCACACACACACACACACACACACGTCAGGATTATTTAAAATTTTAATAGATGAATGGATGACTAATACTTGATACTAGATAATAAAAGCAATCTGAACAAAATACTGTTATAAAAAAGAATATTAATATAGATACAATCTAGTTAAGAGTATAAAGAGTTTTGAGATTATATCTGTACCAGGATTAAAATCCTTGCAATGGCTTCACACTCCCTGCCACGGAAGGCCAGTTCTAAGACATTAGGCCCATATTTCTTTTGCAACAATCAATTCCTCTTGTGATTGTTATTTTACTACTAGCATATCCAACTCACTGGCCCATTATTTTTTCTATAGCACACCAAGTTTATTTTCTGCTCTGACATTTCCTGACATATTCATGCCTACTAAGAATGCTTCATTCTTATCAAATTCTGCTATTAGTTTTCTTCTTAGTAATAATATCTGAAATAATTTTCTTGATTGGTCTACTTATTCATTTTCTTTTATTTTTTTCTTTTTTCTTCTTTTTTAAAGAGAGAAGGACAGTGAGAGAGAGAGAGAGAGAGAGAGAACCAATTATTTTTAGTTGAGCTTTTCACATGGCCTTTGTTGATCCGACACTCAGCTGTGTGCGTGGGTGCTGGGGTTTGAACCCGTGTACTTGTGCATGCCAGGCAAGCACTGTAACTGCTGAGCCACCACTCCAGCCCCATACTTATTCATTATCTCTATATATTTTATACTCTAATAAAAAGCCTTCAGAGAAAGATTTTATTTTCTGACTCATTTATCTTAGGTTCTGAGTCATCCACCAAAGTCTAGGAGCTATAAACTGAACCCAATAGGAATGTGGCCAAAAATCTGTACAAAGCATACCCATCTGACAGATGTTCAGTCTTAAAGAGACTCTAACTTGGGCTCTTCTCAGATTCTATATCCCATACCTCTAAACCAGTAAAAATTTCCTTTGCCCTTATTTTGAGAGAACCCACAAACTCTTTTGGCTACAACTGTAGAATAGCAGTTGATACATTAACAAATCTCTTTTTCCTGGTCATTTAGTTATCCCCATTTATGAACAGATATAAACTTTACATGAGATCATCAAAGGGTTTCATCCATGTAATTAATTTCAGTCTACATGACAGCTAAAACACTGTAAAAATAAAGCTCCTCTCTAATAAAATGCATAGGTAACATCTTCATGTGTGTTTTTTATTACAATCATGAGTTCTGATCATAAGGGCGAATAGTCATAACAGATTTCCAAAACTTCAGAAATCATGATCTAGCAATGTAATAATAAACAAAATAAAACAGTGTGATATGTCAGAATAGGAATGGAACCACCATAAAACCCAGATATCTCACTGCTCAGTATTTATCCAAAAGAACTAAAGTTGCATGCTATATTGATGCAGCCATATGAATATTTCTAGCAGTGAAATTCATGATATCCAATTTATGGAACCAGCACAGCTGCACATCAGTGGATAACTAGATAAAGAAAATGTTTGGTTGTGTGTGTGTGTGTGTGTGTGTGTGTATGAATTAAGCCATAAAGAAGAATGAAAATATGGCATTTTATGTAAATGGATGGAACTGGAGAACATGCTGAGTGAAATCAGCCAGACTCAGAAATCAGGGGTCAAAAGTTTTCTCTCATATATGGAAGTTCGACCAAATTAAGGGAACAAAAGGGAAGGTGTTGGAACTCAAGAGAACTGAGGTAAGATCAATGGAGTAGTGGAAGGAAACTGATGGGGCAAAAGGAGTAAGGGAAACAGGAGGAAATGCAGAACGAATTTGACAAAGTTACACCAGGTACGTGAATAAAATATATCATATCATTGTGAATTTTATATATATATGTATGTATATATATATATATATATATATATACCAATTTAAGAAAAAAATAATATATAAATCAAAGAAAGACCAGTGGAGTAGAAGAAGGGGAGTCAAGGGAGTTTTGGAGAAGAGAAACTGGGGACCGCAAGTTAAATTCCATGCATGTATGAATATGTCAGAATGAACCCAACTATTATTTATAACTATAATGTACTGACAAAAACATTGAAAGAGTATTAATAGTTGTGTTTGATCCCTAGCACTGTAAACCAAAAACAAAGCAAAAATTTTTTTTTATTAGATGAACATGGAGACACAATTGAGGGGGAAACATTATCAAACATTCAAGAACAAATGTATATATACTTAGTTATCCAGGGCTAATGCCATGTCATGGATGCCCAGTTTGGGTTCCCCATGTTGCTGTTTCCCCCATAAGAACCCCTGAGTTAAATGGATATCTTTTAAAAAGTGTTGTTCTGCCCCAGCTGTGACAGTGTGTGTGGACTTAGTCAATGAAAATAGCTCCTGGTTCCAGAGTTGTTTCACAAACACACAGGAGAAAGCAGAGGAGGTGATTCCTGGTATTATATCTTGGAATAAAACTGGCTGAAATTATTTGAAAGATAAATTATCCAGGGTTACAGTACCTACCAAGGAACCTCCCAGCACTCTTCACTAAGCATAGAAGAGCTACTCCCAAAACCTGGCTCTGCAGCCAGCACACACTTATCCAGAGGGAACATGCATTACCTGGTATCCAAATGAGTGCATCAACATGGAAGCAAAAAGTTTTCCTCAAAGTAGGCATTCTTTATTCCAGACAGGCACACTGAAGCTGGGGTTTCCAGACAGGCATACTGAGGCTGGAGTTCATTCCTATACTCTGTTACACAGCACTAATCTATTTGCACTGAAAGTGATGCTTTATGGGAATCATTTTCCTCAGACTATTATGAACTAGGTAGATCATGGCTTAAATCCACAGAAAATGTTTTCAAAGATCAGCATAGCACTTCTTCCTTGGAAACCCTGTCTACCTGAATGAGATTTATATTTGTTTCATTAGAGATCTTAAATGCTGTGGTTAATAAGAATATCACAGTCCCTGAATTTTTCACGTATTTATTTATGCTTTAGTCTCTAGACCTCTCTGAGATTAGAGACAAAAATGTAGAAAAGCTGGCAAGAAAGTCCTAGAATACTCTCTGGCAGGAGAAGAAAACTAGCTAAAGTATAAAAGGAGAATTGAGATAACTGATAGGAGAAAGGCCACAAAAAATGTCAGCAGCAGAGTCTTTTTGAGGGGGCCTCCCTGACACTATCTCAACACTGATGTCTGTCTGAACCCTGCCCTGCTCAAACCCCACCCCCAGCTTGACCAGCCTTGCCTTTCACCAATGGCCTTTGCACAATGACCTTGACCAATAGCCTCAGAGTATCTGATGAGGCAAGGGGCCAGAGGGTCAGGGGTGAAGAATAAAAGGACCTGCCTTCTCCTAGTTGTACATACTTGCTTCTGAAGCATCTGAGGCTACCAATACACCTCTAGACCAGACACCATGGTTCATTTCACAGCTGAGGACAAGGCTGCTATCACCAGCATATGGAAAAAAGTGAATGTGGAAGAGGTTGGAGGGGAAACCTTGGGAAGGTAGGCTCTGGGGGCCAGGACAAAGGAGGGTAGAAACTGCATCTAGCAGAAATCCAGGCCTCTTTTTGGGAGACACTTTGACTTCCTAACTATTATTGTTTCATCTCATAGGCTCCTGGTTGTCTATCCCTGGACCCAGAGGTTCTTTGACAGCTTTGGAAACCTGTCCTCTGCCTCTGCTATCATGGGCAATCCCAAGGTCAAGGCCCATGGCAAGAAGGTGCTGACATCCTTGGGAGAAGCCCTGAAGAACCTAGATGACCTCAAGGGCACCTTTTCTCATCTGAGTGAGCTGCATTGTGAGAGGCTGCATGTGGATCCTGAGAACTTCAGGGTGAGTCCAGGGGATACTCAATCCCTCTTGCTTTCAGCCTTGGGGAGCCTTGGACAATAAGATCAATTGATCTGAGCACAAGTGAGGCCACCTCTAGGTGTGACAGATTCTGAAACATTGGATTTTGGAGCAAAGCAACTGCAGATGACTAACTCAGCTGAGGCCAATTTGTACTTGGGTCTAAAGTCTGCTTCTAGAAGTCTAGAGGGAAATATCCATACACTGTTGACTTTGAGAGCAGACTTGGTAGAGATCAGGAAAATTAGTATTTAAAATTAAAGTCTTATAGGAAGAACTCTTTTCTGCAAGAAAAATTCTTGTAGAAAGGAATAAAAGGATGAAAATTAGGTGGTTACACATTGCTATGATGATTCCCACATTGGCTGGACACTTGTATAAAGTGTTTCTAATGCCCGCTTATGACACCAGGAGAGGAGTGATGTGTTTCTGAGGTAGATAAACAAATAGAACATTTGGACTGAAACAGGTTTGGACAATAACTGAGTCTTTTTTTAATTTCAGTCAACAAAATGTGGGGTTGTTGGTAGTAAGACATAAAATTTTAAATCATAATATACACATTTAAATTTAAGTATTTAAATCATGAATAGTCTGTTTGTTCACAAGCAGAACAAACTACCTTTGTAGTTTGGGTAACCTGGGCACCACCTCAGGCTTTGAGGGAAGTTTATGTACGCTTAGTTCTGAGTGAGACTTGGGTATCCAGATAACAAGAAAGCAGTCTAGATCTCTCTGCTAACTGTGTTTATTATCTCTAACTGTGTTTATTGTCTCTTTCCAACTCACAGCTCCTGGGAAATATGCTAGTGATTATTCTGGCCCAACACTTTGGCAAGGAATTCAACCCCCAGGTGCAGGCTTCCTGGCAGAAGATGGTGGCTGGAGTGGCCAGTGCTCTGGCCCACAAATATCACTGAACTTCCTGCCCATAGTATAGAGGCTTCAGAGAGAAGCCTTATTTTCAAATAATAACGCAAATAATAAAAGTATTCTGTTAAGAAATCTTTTGTGATTTACTTTTGTATTGTACTTTTAAATATGTAAGCCCAAGGGGATTTTATGTTGAGTGGTGTGTGTGTGTGTGTGTGTGTGTGTGTGTGTTTCCATTTATCATTGTATGAAATGAAGATATTGATAAGAAAATAAAAGAGCAACATGCGTACAAGAATTCTTCAAGTGACAGAATGGGTGCAGGAGAACTCTAGGGGAAAAGAAGGGCTCTACAGGGTAAGAACTCTCATAACCTGACAATTTAGGGCAGAGGAGGAAGAGCTCAGGGAGGACACCGAGGCCTGGCAAGAGGCAGAGTAGCAGGAATGGGCTCAATGAAAGGAAATTATTCCAGGTTTAGGAGATTAAGGTCCAGTCAGGGGTTGTAATTCAATTCTATTTGTTTTTGCGTCTTATTGCACTTTTGAGGCAAGAGTGGGAGTTGAAGTCATTGGCACTGAGAAGAGGAGATAGCCATTTTCCAAGTCAGCTCCAGATAACTGGTCCTCATTTTTGTGAGACATGTTTGTATTGAGTGTATGCCTTATAAAGGTTCAATTAGTTCCATGCCCTCATGAAAGACAATGTCCAAATGTGCAAACTGCTTATAGCATGTTAAGCGAAAGGCATCATTATAAGATTCTGGGAGAGGTGGGGATAGCTGTGAGGAAACTAATATAGCAGAAGATCAGAAGCCACATCAGCATTTCTATGTCTGAGCAAAAGACCAGCACTGTGAGATCAAAAGGAAGTGGGGAAGATCTAAAGAGATTATTTGGGAAGGCAGATTAATGGGAGGTCATATATGACTTAAAATTAATTAATGCATACATACAAGCAAGACTCTGAGTAATGTACAGGTAATAGAGGAAGACTAGCCTGGCTGTGGGTGCTGAGTAGACTAGAGATCATGCTAAGGTTAGGTGTACTAATTGTCGTTGGTTTTAATGTCTTGGAATTAAATCCCCACTCAGGTCTCATCTACAATACCAAATAATGTATCTGTGTCCATCTTCATGACTTGGATTCTTCTCATTTTTCCTTAGTATATTTTTGTCTAGCCTTGTAATGCCTTTACCATAAAGAAGTACCAAGATGTTGCTGGTCACTTGTTTATTTTTTTCTTTCTTCTTTTATTGCCCAGCATCAGAATTTTACACTTGCCTTTCATGCTTTTAGGAACTTGTTTCTCAAAATACTTCTGTCTGATTGCCCCTTATCACTGAGTCACTTCAAGGGTGACTTTTTTTTTTTTTGGTAGGGGGTTACTGGGTATTGAACCCAGGGGCACTTAAGCACTGACATCCCAGCCCTTTTTTATTTTATTCTTTATTTTGAGACAAGGTATCACGAAGTTACTTAGGGCCTGACTAAATTGCTGAGGCTGGCTTTGAACTCGTGATCCCACTTCATCAGCCTCCCAAGTTGCTGGACAAAGGTGACTTTTTAAACTAAGTAAGTCTTTACTTGCTCTTGGTGACTTGGTACCATATTATTGCTTGAATTTTCTTCTTATCATATGACAGCATATCAAATTCTCTTATTTATTTATTTATTTAATCACTTAGATTGGTCCCCTCTGGTAGATGTGACTGCTATAAAATGTCTTGTTCACTAAAAGTTCTCAGTGTTTAAAATGGCATGAAGCATGATTGGGCTCAATAAATACTTGCTCTAAAATATTGTAATAAAATGAAGAGGCAAGCCATAAAGTATTGTGTTGAGGATCTAGTATTGATGTGATCACGGTCCAGATGTCAGTGGAAGCAGTGAACATGGACATCAGTTGGAAATGTGGAATCACCATGAACAAGAAAGAATTGAAAAGTCTGGCAAGTGATTATCTAGAGAGGATAAGAGACAGGCAAGAGTTAGAAGTAGCTGCAGGAGTCTCTGTCTGGTTTGCTGAAAAGATGAAGAGGCCATTTGCTTACACACAAAGTTTAGATGAACCTGATTTGAGAGGGATAGCTGTGTGTACACACCATATTGAAGAGGAGCAGCATGGCCAGTGGAGGGCAAGTACCCTGAGCCATCCCATCAGGCCAGGCCCAATAAGGAGTACAGATGAAATTCTATTCTCTGATCAAAGTTGTTTGTTCTTTCTATTTCACTGATGTTTGGTCTTAAAATGACCCCCACCCCCTGGATTGACTCAGACTCTATATTTCCGTGACAAAGTATAGAATCTTTTCTTTGTATCTCCATACATATCTACTTTGAGACTGAAAACTCATAGATACTTCATTCTGTCATAATGAACCAGCTTCTGACCTCTTAGTCATTGTTATCCATGTTTTCTATTTAATTCTTTCGAAATCTAAGTAAATATAAAGTTTCTCACTGTATCAAGTAGGCAGAAATAATTTCTTTTCTAAAAACAGAAACTCAGGTGTAATATATTGCATCTAAATCTTGGTCAGTTAGAATTCTCCAATAAATATTTACTGCACTGGAATTATTTCCTGCACCGTGGTTTTTGTATTAATCTCAGAGATAAAAAAAAAATTGGTTTCCTGGATCTGTAGTGTGAGGAATAGACTCTGAGAGAAAATTAGTAAATGAACTATCCCTTTTACCACTAGAAGTGTCCCCTGTCTACCCTATAACTTCTTGATTGAAATGTGTGAGACCAAAGTACTTTAGGGCACACAGCATTAGTATGTGGATTATTCTTGATGAAGACTGCCCCTGCTTGATTAGATATGAGGAAAATTTAAATCCAGCAAAGGAATGTGGACTCAGCATAGATTAGACACAAACCACCTAATCTCAGGTCTTTCCATAGAACCTTGTATTATTTTTTTCTCTGAGCATATGCATACCCCCTCCCACAGCACTAAGTTGAGTATTCAATCATGTGAATGATTAGACAGATTTCATTGGCCACAGATATTCACTCATATGATTAGTGAATAGATTTTGCTCAGATGGTGTTTGTATTATTAGTTCAACTCAAAAACAATGAAGTAATGCTCACTTTTTGTCTCAATTACCTAGTTCATAACAATATATTTTTTCTAGACTGATGCTGAATTGAGTTTTTTAAATTTAAGATGGCTACTAAAGTACCAACCTTATACAGGCTTTAGGAAAATTCACAAACAAGAACACTGCAGCTTCTTCCACATATACCCTAGATGAACAGCAGAATGATGCCTCATGACAACGTCTGATTCAGTGTTCAACAGAATCATAGTTTTTAATCTTCCTAATTCTAATTCAAACCTCAAGGTCAATCTATAAGTGGTTTTAAGGGTAATGGTGGTAGGTACAACACAGTCTCCCTGATAAGGCCACCTGATGTTGTCAGAGACACAGATGTTCATTTACAGAATGTTCAAATGCTATCCTGGACTCACAACCTACCCTTGGCCTCGAACCTTAGCTCACTGGGACAAGCAAAGAGCCAGAGGCCAGAGATTAGGAATAAAGGAAACAGAAGAGTCAGCACAGACTTGCTTCTGGCTCCTGTGTGGTGACAAGTGAGTTCCCAGGTTTGATACTGTGATGCCTGGTGCAAGGAGAAGGTTGCTGGCCTGTGGAGCCAGGGGAGCAAGGAGGAGAGCAGAGGTGAGATCCTGTGAAGGTATGTAGCACAGGAAGCCAGGGCATGTGCAGGAATGGCAGGAAGTTTACTGAAAGAGGGAGTAGCCATGTTTCTTGCACATTCAGAGTTTACAGCTTCACTGTAACCATGACTGTGCCCAAGCTACTGGTGGTCTATCCCTGAACTGAAGATTCTTGGACGGTTTTGGAAATTTGTCCTCTCACTGCAATAATGAGCAATACCAAGGTGCAGGTTCATGGCAAAATAGTACTGACCTCCTTTGGAAAGGCTGTAAAGTACAGAGAGAGAGGACCTGTTCTTAATGTAACATGGACCCTTGTGGTTTTTTTCAAAGTGGTAGGTGAAGGACTGAAGTTATTGGCATTGATTACATCAAAGAACCAAGAGAGGGGCCCCTGTGGTAATGATTTCACATCTTGGAGATGTTGTGAAGCACCACAGACGCTAAGTTCTCTGTCTGGTGACTGAAAAAAAATCCATAGTCTATTGACAGAACAGAAACTTCCTAGAAGGCCTGGCAATGAGCAAAAGCACTTTCGTAGTACTCACTTTTTTAGTTTCTTTTTATGAGAGCACTATAGATATACATAGAAGTTGGATTTGTTTAGACAGTCATACATGCTTGGAATTTGGTTTATTTTCTTTCAGTCCCTGATTCCTCCGTTTCCACCCCCTGTTCTCCTTCCTCTACTCTTTTGATCTTCCTCTCTCTCATTTGTTTATTTACTTTTATCTGGCATTCACTTCATATTCCTGTACACAAGAGACTCCAGCAGTCTCCAGTACCCTCATACTAAACCAACAAACAAGTTTTAGCAATCAATCTCCTCTTTTCTTCCATTTTATTAATCCTGAACTGTTTTCTCAAAATATTTCCCATGTGTCTACCCAACAAGCTCTCCTCATTGTCTCTGGGGCAGCGATTGGTACTACCCAACAGCCTGTGGAATATTTTTAGTGATTTTGAGTACCCACTCATAAACAACTGAGCAGAATAATAAGGCATTGCTCATGTACAAAATCACTCAGTTACTCTTACAATATACACTAATGAAGCACTGTCTCTGAATAACTACAGTGACCAAGAAGCCACACCTTTAAATCTCATAATTGTCCTATTCTCTGCCTCTTTAGGTATCACAACATCCTAAATTAGAGTGGGAAGGTGCCATTTTTTGTATTATGTATTCTTCATTTCTCACCAAGAAATTCCCATATAAATTTTTACTAACATAAGCACATACCTTGGCAGATGGAAAATATACAAAACTGACATAAAATATGAATGTTAGGCAAACATATATCATCTTATAGGAGTGTAAACATTTTCTAATACACATGCACTGGTGTGTGTGTGTATTTATATTATTTCATAAGTCCCTTGAACAAACATCTCACGCACACACAAATGCATATTGGCCAGTTCATTCTTAAGTGTTCTAACACAATTATCCCAGTAAATACACAGAAATCTGGATAAATTATTGCCCTCACTTGGCTCTTTTAACCTTGTATTCATACTCTATATCTTCACTTAAATGTCATCTCAACCAAGAAGGCATTTTTTAAAATGTCTACTAATTTAGAAGCCCTCTTATCAATTCTGATACATTCATGTGCTTTTCTCTGTCATAAAATTTAACACTTTCTCTGTTCTTGAACAGAGAACTTACCCATTCATTACATATTTCACCAAAAACATTATGCTGCTTTATGGCATACGCATTATCTTATAAAATCTTTCTTTAGCACCAAATCATATTACCTGGTAGAAAGTTTATATTCAGTACATACTCTGGAAATGAACAAATGCATGATGCCAAAATAAAAGCCCTCTTTTCTACATTTCAAGCATTTCAGTACTCTCAAATAAGTTTGATTGGATACTAAAATGAGGGAACCTTGGTTCTAAAAGGGATCTGTGATATCTCAGTTTTTATAGGTCTTGTGGTTCATTCCACTGCCTCCATGCCATTGCTCTTCCCCCAGTCTTTTCTCCTATTCATATTTAATAGACAGTTATTTTGGACTGATATTATGTGGTGCATTTTTTGCACTAATAATGCAAACACTAATAAAACATAGCATCAGAATGCAGTTTAATAGATACATTATTTAGGGTCCATTGAGGAAAGCATAAACCACTATTAATATTTTGGCAGGAAATTAAATACAACAAGTTAGCCAAATATAATAGAAAGAGCTAAGATTTGAATATGACATAGAAGGTAAACCTAGGGGTGAGCAAAATCAATACATTTTTTCCACATTCAGACCTAAAATGGCAAAGGAGTACTGGGTGAGCAAGATGGTGGGGACTCCCTGGAGGCAGCTGGAACTGTCTAGTGGGGGCATGATAATATCAGTTATGAAGGTGACTCTGTGCTGCAGGAAACTCCATCAATCATAGAGAGAAAGGAGCCCAGAAATACCTTCACATATGCTGTGTTTTTATCAGGATTTACCATTATAAAACATACTTGGAACCCAAAGAGTAAAGAAACCTGGCAAAGGTCAACCTTTAAATACAGATAATATCAAGGGAAGGATGAGGAATAAGTTAAATAGCAGAGTGGTAATTTACAACAGGAAACTAAAGTATGTACAATAATGAATAATTGCAATGTGGAATGATAACTGCAATGATTAATGTCTTAATAAGATAATGTAGAAATACAGAACTATAAGGGAAGTGGACTGAGATTAGAATACTGGAGAGTTCTGGCATTTACAACATAGAAATAAAATATAATGTTTCTTACTTATAATGTGCCTCAAGTGTTGTTATGTATATGAATATATTATCTCAATATTCAATATGCAAATATTATGAATTAGATCTAATTGCATTTTTTCAAGTCAATAAAGTAATCATAAATTAAATAGTATAATTAATTCACCCTGTCATACATTAAGCAAGGAGTAATTAAAATGAGATTAATTATTGATCTTATCCTGTGCTGATTAAATTTCAAATAGGTAATTTGTTCAGGATAGCTAGATGTTAAATTTGGTAGAAGACTATAAACCCAAGCTTATCTGACCCTAGATCCTTTATTACTTCTCTCGTACCATGTATCCTATCCTCTCTACATATACCTCCTTTCATTCACCTGATCCTTTCCTATTTTTCCTCTGAGTTATTATTTTCATTGTACAGATTTATAGAGTAAATGTATAACACTTTTCTTTGTCAAAATCTGGAGCCTGTCTCCCATCTTCTCTGAAATCAACAGTAATTTGATTTCCATCAGAACCAAAGTTGATGGATGTTACACTCCTTAAAATCAATACTAAATTTTAAAATTATTGAGTTTGCTTTGAACTCTGTCTGGCTTTACATCTTGTGATTTCACACTAAACGTGGGTGCTCACTAAAGTTCCTTCCTTTATCACTTTACTTTGCAATCATCACACTTTTTCTTACTTAGTTGTATCATTTATATCTAAACCATTAATTATAACTTGTATAATCACAATTCACAAGTATAATTTACAGCTCTGACCTCTTAACTCAGTCCCAAAACCACACATTGAAAGATTTACTGGACTCTTTCATATAGGTTACCCTTGGTCACCCCAAAACTCAGCATAGGCATTTCCCTTTTTTTTTTTAATTACAAAAGCAATGTGTGCTTGTTTTTTTATTTTTTATTTTTTTTCAAAATTATTAGAAGTATATAGCGATACAGGATACAGTTGAGGGGGAAACATTATCAAAACAGTAGCAATCAATGTATATAAACTTTGTTATCCAGGGGTAATGCCAAAGCATAGATAAACCACCATGGGTTTCACCTACTGCAGTTTCCCCCAGAAGAACTCATGCGTTAAATGGGTAGCTCGTGGAGGAATGGCATCAGCTTCTGCGATGGTTCCCCCATCTTCCCAATCACCAGACTTCTATGAATTCTTCGTATACCCTCCCCGCTCCCCATCCCTTTCCCTACACCTCCAAGTATCCTAGGGAGCTTTCCCCCTATTACTCTGAAAGTCATTCAATTTGAAGTTTTGTTAGGTTAGCTGTCTGCCCTACTGCTTCCCCATAAATTCTAGCTAGCATCAAGAGATGAGAGAAACCATTTGGCCCTTGAGTCTCTGAGATTGGGAGACTTCACTAAGCATAATTCTATCCATCTCCATCCATTTGATTTTGAAAGCTATAATATCGTCCTCTCTGATGGCCGAGTAGTATTCCATAGTATATATGAACCAAAGCTTTTGTATCCACTCATCAAGTGAGGGGCATCTGGGTTGGTTCCATAATCTAGCTACAGTAAATTGAGCTGCTATTAACATTGATGAAGCCACATCGCTAAAATACGCTGATTCCAAATCTTTTGGGAAAATTCCCAGGAGTGGGATAGCTGGGTCGCAAGGTGGTTCCATCCTTAATTTTTTGAGGATTCTCCACACTGCTTTCCATAGTGGCTGAACCAGTTTGCAGTCCCACCAGCAGTGTAGTAGTGTTCCTCTTTTCCCACAGCCCCTCCAGCATCTGTTGTTGTTTGCATTTTTCATTTTTGCCACTCTAACAGGAGTGAGGTGGTATCTCATTGAAGTTTTGATTTGCATTTCCCTTATAGCTAATGATGTAGAGCATTTTCTCATATATTTATGGGCTTTCTGCACTTCCACTGGAGAGAAGTTCCTTTTGAGATCTTTAGCCCATTTATTGATTGGATTATTTGTGAGTTTGGTGTTTAGTTTCTTTAGTTCCTTGTATATTTTGGATATTAGCCCTCTGTCCGAGATGTAGCAGGCAAAAATTTTCTCCCATTCTGTAGGTTCTCTGTTGATGCTCTTGACTAGATCTTTAGCTGTGCAGAAGCTTTTTAGTTTAATTGCATCCCATTCATTTAATTTTGATTTTACAGCATGCACCATAGGAGTTCTATTAAGGAAGAAGCTGCCGACTCCTATAAGGTGTAGTGTTGACCCAACTTCTTTTTCTAGAAAATTTAAAGTTGTAGGCTTAATATCCAGGTCTTTGATCCATTTTGATTTAATTTTTGTGCAGTGTGAAAGATAAGGATCCAGCTTCAGTTGTCTACAAATGGCAGTCCAGTTTGTCCAACACTATTTGTTGAACAGGCTATCTTTCTTCCACACTATACTTTTGCCCCCTTTATCAAATATCAAATAGTTAAAGATATGTGGGCTTGTCTCAGGATATTCTATTCGGTTCCACTGGTCTTCGGTTCTGTTTTGATACCAATACCATGCTGTTTTTGCTACTACAGCTCTGTAATATAATTTCAGGTCAGGGATTGAGATGCCCCCTATTTCTTCCTTTCTATAGAGTAGTGTTTTGGCTAGTCTGGGTCTCCTGTTGTTCCATATGAACTTGAGAATTGCTTTATCTATATCTCTGAAAAATA